>NW_021035848.1:40290-92807 GCF_004153795.1 Camellia sinensis
GCCAGTTGTCTATTTTTGAAGATATTTATTACCTATTTGCCTTAAATTCTATAAATACGAGCTCAGACCTTTGTTTTGAGGGTTGGAAAAATCTCTTACTTTCTAAAAAGACATTTGAGAGCTCCTTTCTCTAGAAACTCCCTTCTCTCTAGGGTTTGATCCAGTTAGAGTGTCTCCTTATCCTCTGGCCTTTGTAAAAAGTGTGTGGGTCGTCGAGGGCTCCATTTTGATCTGTGGATCTTTGAGTTTGGAGCATTTTGGTTTTCTTCAACTTTTCCGTTTGAGCTCTAACTTCAAGGTAGGGATATCTTACTCCTTCTCATGAGTTTTGTCTTTGAGTTTTAGTATTTTGATGAGTTGGGGGTTGTTGGGTAATTTTGTGAAAGTTTGGGCTTTTGTGTAATTTTACAAAAGTTGGGGTTTTGTTTATATAAACTTATATGCATGTTTGGCATAGAGAAATGAGATCAATATTGGTTTATTGGTGAAAATGGAACCTTAGGGCTGTGATGTTAATTATAGGAAATGCTCTAATTACATTGATAAATTAATTGGTATAATTAATTTGAAGAAAAGAAGAATTAAATTGAGAATATTGGAATTGGATGTGTATGGGATTAAAGGGTGTAGTTTGATTCGTTCATCGCTCACCTAGTTGAAATGTTGATTATATATCCATTTGGGACATTTATTTTCAGTATAGAAATAACTGCTTTGGGCTATCGGTGGAGGATAGTCTTGATTGTTGTAGACACTGCATGATGATTAGGCAAACTAAAACTAATCGATTGAGTATGCTATTGAATATAGCAACTGGAATAATACATTAATTCTATGTATTGATTGATTGTATATGATCTATGTTTATATGCATGTGTTGTGTGGGAGGAGATGGGGGATGTACTCCACAGTTTAGGGGAAGATAGGAGATGGACCTCTAAACCGGATTTTGTGTGACATTGATACAGCACTACAATGTGTATCAAGTGTTGATTATGGAAGTGTTTGAATTGATTTGATATAGCACTAAAATGTATATTGTTATCAATTGTAAAGTATAGAAATGATTCTATGTTATGTTGATACAGCACCGAAATGTGTATCTTTCGCAAAGTGTGGAAATGGTTTATGTGTTATTGATACAGCATTAAAATGTATATCCCTCATGAATTTAGAAAGTGTTTTAAAGATGAGTCTAAATCTTATTAAGTTATTTGGCTAGGTGTTGAGCCTTGTTTTCAAACTCAAAGTTGGAAAAGACATGGGAAATGAAATGTAACATGGACTTAAAGTCATGAAATCGAAATGTGATACATGTGGATGTATCCGTGTTGACCATCTATCAACTGCTAATCTTTTAGTCATTATTCATGGCTGGTTTAGTGTATTTCTACTGGGCTGTGGCTCACCCTTTATGGGACATCATTTTCAGGTACAGGTAGCATGCCACCTCCAAGGACATAGCTTGAGAGGCTAGAGGTAGACAGACTGCTTTGTTGTCTGCTTTCTTTGATGTATTACATATAAATTCAAGCCAAGGGCTTAATATGTGTTGAGTTAGTACTCTTCTTTTTGTAACCAAGTGTTAACTTGGAAAGTTGTAAGCCCGTAGGGCATTTGCTTTTGTTGTCAACATGTAATACTTTTGTAAGAGCTACTCAGTTTAATGGAAAGATGGTTGGTTTCTTTGTGTCAATGCATGTCTAAAGAGATGGGTTTTATGTATTTTTTTTGAGGGCGTTACAAAAACGTAAACTCAAAAAATGAGTTTGCATTTTCAGTTTTCAATTTTTTTTTTCAATTAATTTTTTTTCAAATAATTTATTTTCATTTTTTTCAATTATTTTTTTTTTCAAATAAATTTTTTTTTCAATTAATCTTTTTTTTTTCAAATATTTTTTTTCCCAATTAATTTTTTTTTCAATTATTTTTTTCCCAATTAATTTTTTTTTTTCAATTATAATGTGTGTGACCCCATTGTCATAAATAATAAAAATAAACATAAATAGTTTAGGCCTGAACAAACATATTTTTTAGTTTATGTTTTTAAATTTTTTAAAATATTTTGTTCAAACCAAACGCGTTTGTAATTTATGTTTTTCTAAAAGTAAACAAAAACTAGTTTATAAAATTTTTGTAAACATAAACAAAAAACGTAAACGTTACCAAACACTACCAAAGCATCTTACTCTCTTGTTTATCGAAATTCGAGAATAGATTAGCAATTTCTTATATACATATATATATATATATATATGTGATTATGTTAGTGAGCTTTCAATTACAATTGGTTCTCAACAAAATTTGATAGTACTTGCAATTATAAATCATAATAATAGATCTAAATTAATATTACGACCCTAACATTGTCTAAAAACACCTTAATAATACTATATATTGGAGTGTATTGTATTCTAAATCAACAATAGCGCGACTCAACGCGCGTTATAGCAAAATAGAGAGAGTGCCCCTTATACATTATTTAATATTAAGAAGTTTGTAAAAATTGTCCTGAAAATATGTAAAAATATTAAAAAGAGTATTGATTTTAATAGAAGTGTATTGAATTTAGTAAAATATATCTTACATTTTTAAAAAAAATTTATCTTTTACTTGTGTCCCGAATACTCGTTAACAAGTCCCTATTATTTATTATTATTAGTATTATTTTCTTTTTAGATTGGGCTTTTCTTTCTTATTTTTCTTCTTCAGAGCGTTTTCGTAATGCAGTAGATTTTACAGCACCGATTGAGAAATCTGCTTATTAGGCCTCAAGTGACTGAGTTGGTGAGTTAAAACAGCTCGAGTTACAATTTACTATAATGATCCAACTATTTTATTTCTTTGTTTTTGTTTTTGTTTTTGTAAAACTTTGAACTTCTTGACACTTTTTAGTAACATTTTTATGAATTAAAACGGTGAGATATTTTATTATTCGTAACTTATAAATTGTGGATATAATTTTTTTATATAAAATTAAAGGTAAATTATAAACTTATCTATTGAGATTTACTTAAAATATAACTTCTTATAATTTTAAAAATTACATTCTATCATTTGAAATTTATAATTTCATAACCAATGCCTTATTTTATTAATAAATAGCCTTGCTAATGAGTTAGAATAGTTAGAAATTTTTTGTTAATTTCGCTAAATAAAAAAATTATGACAAGGGATATTTGTAATTTTTCAAATTATAGGAAATAATTTATATTTTAAAAAAATCTCAAGAGGTATATTTATAATTTATTCTAAAATTAAAATCAAACATAGTTTTATTCACATCGAATGTGAATAATTCATTTTTTCCTTTTCAACAGTAAGGACAGATGATTCTTTTAGAAATAAAAAATAGTAGTTATTTACACTTTATTTCTAGCATTTATGACGCTGTATATTTTGATTTCATGAATTATATATTTATTTCCTACAGGATCCTTATATAATGTCAAAAAAAAAAAAATTATTTGTATGATTTTCATAGCTAAACATTAATATACGAATTCACATTGATACTTTTTTGGATGTGGCTTGTATGAGGAAAAAGTGATACATTTTTATAGTTGAGGAGTTCAATATATATAAGTTTATAAATGACGAGTTAAAGCAATATTTGTTAATAGTTGAAAAGATCTTCATGCAATTAACCCTTAATTATACCAAGAGTCCATTAACTATTAATTTATATTATTTTATTCTTTTTTTATTTATGAATTCATACATTTTGTTATTATTTTTTTCTTTTTATTTATGAATTCATATATTTTGACTCTTTAATTATACAAATATATCGATACATTTTTTTTTAAGGTAGTCTAAAATGATAAAAGTGAAATATTTTTATAATTGAAAATAATAAATCAAAATGATATTAGAGTATCTTTGTCAAACTAATTATTTGCATCTTTTAACTAAGATAGTGAATAAGTCATTCACCTCGATCAAACTAGTTATTAAGGTAGCTGTTTTAATTTTAATGATTTTGACTCAACAAATATAATTAGTGGTTTTGTCTAGCCAAACATTAAAAAAATATTACTTTTTATATTTTAAAATTAATTGTGTTGAATTTATAAAAAATAAATTAAATTAAAATAAATAAAATAATATTAAAATAGTGTAAAAAATATTAGAGAATTTATTAGGTAATATATTAAAAAAAATATAAAACCAAAGTAAAAAATAATTTTTTCAATTAAAATATAGTGAAATTTATCACTAAGTCCCACCATAGGAACATGTGATCCATTTGGTCCTACGCAATATCTGATTGATTCCCAAGTCCCCTTTGTGCATGATTTGTTACCGGTACGTTAATGGATGGTGCATTGCCGAAAATACCCTCGCACGTTTGTTGGGATTGTTTTGTTCATGTTTGGTGTGTGTAATCCTACGTATTTTGGATGTCGGAATTGTGAGACACTACAATTTCAAAGTGGGAGGGGGCGGATAGGGTTGTTGGTCCAGTATACTTGTTTGAGAGAGGCGAAGTTTTTTTTTCCACGCAACATGAACGTTGCCATCGGCACGCAGGTACGTCAAATATTACTTCACTGGTTACCGAACGTCACCAACACCATTAATCGGTATGTTAACGTTTTGTTGGTCACATACCACTTATAGGAGAAACTCCACACATATGGGTTACGTTATGTTACATGTATGTACTGTACCAATTCGTTCTGCTATTTTTGTCAGTTGACACAAACTGTCTCATGCGAAAGGGGGGTTAGTTATGTTCGTAATGCTTTCGCGATCATTCATTAATCATTGTTAATGGCATATTTGAAATCAGTGAGTTCTTTTTCCGACATAGGATATGAACACATGCGAGTAATTTAATCTCAGTTTGTTCATTCTTGTGTGCAAATTACATCGTTTTCACAACATTTTATTGATTCACATTGTTGAGAACTATGTCCTGCTTTGTGTTTTCCCAGTTTCATCTTTTGACCACTATCACTTACTAATTAATTACCTGCCCAGTTGTTTTTAAATGGCCACATGTGTGTTATTGTTTAACAATCTCGGTTTGTGCACAGATGGACGCCGTTATGATGCTTCTATGCTGTTACCAATCCACCAATGTAGCTTACGGTCTGCAATCGCCTTACCATTTTGCCACACTTGTCGATTTTGTTTGTTCGAAATTCAATGGGCTACTTCCGAGGGAAATACTATTGTTCTACAAGATCCCAAGGCACAATAAATTTGCGTTGCAGAATGATATCGATATGCAGAATTTGGTATGTCTTGCTCATGTGTTCTGTTTACAACTGATCGATGTCATCCTCGAACAACGGTGGATCGAATTGTCCAGTCCTATTGTCAACGAACAGATTACCTCAAATCCCAGAGTGCATGATGGGATGAACTCACTAAATGGCCTGGATATGGATGACAAGCTAGACCTATTGCCAACATTTTGCCCACACGCTGAAAAAAGGTGTTCCTCTCAGCTCCATGGGCCAATGGTTTATCTCATATAGGCCAGCATTTTGAAGGCGGAGCTTCTAAGTTCCATATTGTGCTACGTAAATACGCTGTCGAGTGTGGGTTCCAGTTCAAACTCATTAAAAACAACACAATTCGTATAACCACTATATGTGCCATGAAAGAAGCAAAAAGTTGCACATGGTTTGTGCATGCACGGAAGTTGGAGGCAAATGGGTTTTTTTACCTTCGTAGGTGGAATAGTTAGCACATATGTGGGGTAGTTGTACTAACATCAAGCAACCCCCTGGTAGGGTTTGAACTAGTGTCTAATGTTATCGCGAAAAGCGTGCGTAGTAGGCCATTAACACGGCCTACCGAAGTAATATTGGATTTGAAAGAAGATTACGATTTGGACATTACTTACCATGTTGTGTGGCAAGGTGTCGAAAAAGCAAGAGGAGAACCTTTTGGTGTTCATTCCATTTCATTCGATCAGTTGCGTTGGTACAGTGATGCTGTAATGGAGCATAATCCCAGAAGCTACATTAACCTTGAGTATGATAACCATAGCCACCGATTCACAAGGTACTTCATATCATTCAAAGCATGTATTGACGGATTCAACTACTGTCATCCACTACTTTTCCTTGATGCCACTTTTCTAAAAGGAAGGTTCAAAGGGTTCCTACTTGCAGCCATTGCAAAGGACGGGAACGAAGGTTAGTGTCACAAATAATTTATGTCACACTCTAACAGTAACATAACTTCCATTATGCAATGTACGTTATGCTTTAATGTTACTCATTTCCATTTTCGCATTGTCGTGATAGGTTTATTTTCCTTAGCATATGCGATTGTCGACTCCGAAAACACCACAAACTGGTCTTGGTTCTTGCAACACTTCGCACAAGTGGTGAACGAGGACAAACCACTCACATTTATTTTAGACCGAAATGCGGGGTTACTTGAAGCAATACCTGTTATTTTCCCTATCGCGGAACATGCATTTTGCCTTTAGCATTTGCAAAGAAACTTGAAGGACAAGATGTGATATTCAAACAATCTGCATCGGGCTATCCTTGTAAGCAAGTTACGTCACTGCGCGTACGCACCAACAGTTATTGCGTTCAACCAAAAAGTCCAAAGATTCCAGGAATCGGGCTGGGCAGTCGTAACTGAATTCCTACAGACTGCACATCCACAACACTAGGCAATTGCATTTTTTAGGTACGCACATTGAATACCCACAATCTTGTCACATGCCCATTGCACATATCACACCACCAACACATTGTTTGTAACATGTTCACACCTAATATGCACATATGCATCATTGCAGGGGCAGACATTACAGGGAGATGTGTTCTAACACGGCTGAATCTTTTAACTCATGGATACGTGAGACACGCAATCTCCCAATCACACGGATGGTTGACATCATCAGAGCCAAGTTAATGCGACAAATGTCGAAATGTAGAGTGGCATCCCAAACTTGGATAGGTGCAATCTGTCCTAAAATGGAGTCTCGATTAGAGAAAGCTTTCAACAAGGGCAGATAGTGGAAAGTTAGCAAATCTAACGTTGATTGTATAAGGTGCACTCATTTTTGTCTGTATCAGTTGACATCAGACGACACACATGTTCTTGTTTCCAATGGCAACTTAATGGTTTCCCTTGTGCACATGCTATGGTTGCAGTTTGGAAGAGTAGTAGGGATTTGAACGATCTAGTCGATCCTTACTTTCATGTGTCTGAATACCGTAATGCATACGCCCTTTCTATATACCCAATCCCTACTGTCGAGTATGTCATCAATCCAAATGAGTATGTCATCAACCCCTCCGCCATGAAACGTCCACCTGGTAGGCCTAAGAAGAAGAGAATACTTTCCAAAGGGAAACACGTGCAATAAATCGCTGCAGCAGATGTGGCTACATGGGAAACCATAATAGGAAAACATGCAAAGAACCAATTTAGTATAATATCCCTATCGTAGCGAACCTAATATTGACTACATTTACTATATGCATATAAGACGCGAAATCATTACTACTACATATATGCGATGTCTATGCAAACTACTGTTTCCATTTCCTATAATACTAATAATGTGTGCCATCACATACAATATGAGGTTACACCATTCATAATTTCATACACCAGTGATTACGTTGTATCCTATACACACAATTCACAGAGGTGCACACCCTTGTTTGTTCCGTTTGAATGTCATCACATGGATTGTTTTTCATTTCACTTACCACCATTACGAATACTCTTACTTTTTGTAACCCCTCAACACGTGTTACCGTTTGGCATTTCACAATTTCCCTGCCACCATGCATTACTTTTCAATATCATCCCACATCCCCACACACAATCTGACGAAACACGTTTCTTGACACTACATTTTCTACTAAAATTTGACATTCACAAATTATCCACGCCATGCACCATAAAATGCATCATACGTCAAATGTCGGTGTAAAATAACAAAAAATTCAGTCATAACGCGAACAAGCCGAAATGTTCATAACACTTCAATTTTGCGACTGTTCACAAGCTAGTCCATGCATCAGGCCATTACTAATTTCAATTCATTTGCTTTTTCACTAATAACACACACAACCCACAATATACACCCATGCAGCTTCTCAATGTCATGGTGTGAGATCATCGTGTAACGTAACATCCCCACCTCGTACTGTTCCAAGGCATCAGCATGTCATAAAACAACAGCTGTCGTCATCGACGTGTGAATAGGCCACAATTATGTACCAATTAACACCTGCATGGTTTATGTGCACAACAAACAAACCAACATGAGTACTCAAGTACATACTAACGGCTGGAACACAGATCGCTCGATTCAGCGTGCCATCTTTTTTTGCACACGTAAGCGCTACTGAATATGCTGAACCACACGGTACGGGTGTGGAGCAAACACTACGTGACGCGTTCACAGAAAACAATCCAACCTAGGATAACTTAAACATTGACAACTTCAGGTTCACTTGGGGTACGCATTACCAAAAAATGATAACAACTTAGAAACAATTCACACTAACATTATTCCCAAAGAACAACTCGGGGTTCACAAACCTATACGTATCGCAAAACATGTACAACGTAACCACTGCCAAAAAATAATGACAACAATTTAGAAACAATTCACACTGGCATTATCACTAAAGAACAACTTGGGGCATGGATCAAACACTACGTGACCCGTTCACGGAACACAGTCCAACCTAGGATAACTTAAACATTGCCATGAACATGTTTGTAACCATCACACTCCGTTAAAAAAAAAAAAAAAACGTAACACACCAGCAAAGTACATATTACAGTAACACACAAACACCTAGTGTCGTTACAAATATTGCACATATCATATGTCGGATAATTCAAATGTGAAACAAAAATTTCACACATCATTTCATATGTACGTATATATCAGAACATCTAACACATAAAACAAACACAAATTTCTATCCAAAAAACTAACCACATAAATTACTTAGATATATTGTAATTACGTTTCGTGAAAGTTGAATGTAACCCAAAAATGTTAGAAACATAGCCAAAAAACCATTACACTGCTTGCCCTGCATTTCCCATTAACCCTTGTACCATATCACAAATGAACATCTTCACTATATTTGCCTGCAGAACACTACAGTTTCCTCCTTGTAGAGACCGCCCTACCTCAACATGATGCACATACTGCTTCATTATAGCGCACACGATGATTGCATAGTCCAGCCTGTCCAACCAAAAAACCACAACACGAACATCATTACAACAGTTGCATTTTTTATAACCATAATGCAGTGTCAAATTGCATTACTTTATGATGTATTGATACATTACTTAATATAATAACTACTCTTCCTGATGAACATATATAGTTGGCAAGTGCATGGGACTTACGATTCTGAACATTGCTGCGGACAATCGCCAACAGATTCCAGGAACATTTCAAAATCTTGTGTGACAACCATGTCTTCCAAACCACGTGAAGCCAACGACTCCTGCTGTATCTCCATCACTATGTTCTTCTATTTGAACAAACACCACACACCATACGAACATACGTGTCGTCACGTCAACAAACTAACTAAACGACACATAACTCACCAGGTATGATGCCTCATTGAAATGTGCACCCCTCAAACCGCTATTATTCCGCATTGAATTGAAATGTTTCCAATACCCTACCTCTGTGTCGTACACCACGAGAGTCCAATGAGAGAGATGGCAAATTGGGAAATGTATGTATCGCACATCACTAGCCGCAGATAAGTTGCTCATCACGTATTAACCCATTGCTGACACATTGACACTTCTCATCATATCTTGCAAACACCACGTCACTAAAACAACTTTACCAACATTCCAACACATTCACGCAACACAATACAACAACAATTGTCCATCCTTACCAGGCATATACTGCTGAAAAAGTATGAGCTCTCCGGAAAATCCTTGCCCACATTCAACCTAGTCTGCTCATCAGCCAGCAATTCCACGTACGCATCAATAACCTGCCATAACACACACTAACAAACATAAAATTCCACAATTCCACACACTTCCAACCATAACTGAATTCATGCAATGAATAAAAAAAAAAAACTAACATTAACAACACACACTATCACTTACATTCGTTGATAACCCTATATGAGTTTATGACAAGCTGCATGGGATTAAGTTTGTAATAATGAAGGATTTCTCGAAAGAGAGTGTCTAGTGGAAACCGAAGTTTGTATTCAATAAATGCAACAACATAAAAGGGCATGGAGTCTCCATCAGGCATGATAGAGTCCTCCTCTCCAGCTAACCTCAAATGGACGTCGGCTGGGATCGAGAACTCCTGCCTAAAATGCTCTAGCTTTTCTGGGGTATCTACCCTCCACCTAAACATATCCATTATCTCAGCAAGAAGGGGTTGGACAACAAAATGATTGATGCAGGTTTAAAGACCACTGCTTAAACCTACATGGGCACTGGTTTTAGGATTTTTGAAAATCTAAGGAGAATTCGTTTCGATTTTCCTAGAGAACGAGGTTCTAGAGCAAATCCCAAACCTAGAAACTATAGAAACAGGAATCGAAGGCAAAAATCTGAAAATACAACAAGACAAACAAAAAAAAGAGCATGATTCAGAAATCAAGAACGCAATCGAGATTCAAGAATTAAGAAAATCATAAATTTACAAAACAATAAGTGAGTGTGTGCAAGACAGTGTGCTAGAGTCAGAAGCAATACGTACATTCTTGAATTCAAGAACAGATTGTGTTACATTAAACAGATTCAAGAAACAAGAATTGATAGCCAAGGCGTGAAGATAGCAATAGAGAACAATTACAAATGCATATACAGATTCCACAAAAAACAGGTATGAGGGGAAGCGTATAGCAAAACTCAAAAGGAAGTCATATGAGCATGGCTAAGAGTAGTAAACAGCAGTGGAGAATTAAAATAAAAAGGAATCAGAAGACTTACCGATTGAAGCCAGAATAAGATACGCCGGAATTAGACAAGCTAAACGATTAAGGTGAAAATGATGAGTAGTGTGCTGGCGGTAAACGAAGAATGTAGTTGCAGATAGCTCGTGAACGCAACAATGGAAGATTTGAAAATGTTAGAGAGAGAAAGTCTGAGAGATAAGGGAAAAATTATGAATTGCAAAAGTGAAAAGACAGAGAGAGAACGAAAAGTTTTGTCAAAAACGCGAAAAGGAGGCAAACCATAATGAAATGCTGTGGACGACGTGTTTGTCAGGCGGCGTGTGCAGAAGCAACGCATCTTGATAGCGTGTGTCATGTATGGACCAATGAGGAACGGACGCATGGAGGACACGGTTGAGAAAACCGTGCGTGGCAGCTCATGCGCAGATAAAACTCTTGGAGTTCTCAATTTAATGAAGCGAAAACCTCGGCTAGTGGAACGATCTTGGGTTAAAGAACTTGAAGAACTTGGTTCTTGGTTCTTAGTCATTGATAGAGATGGACAGTTGAGTCCTGAGTACTTGAAATTGACGAGTCATGATCTCGGTCGAAGAAAAGAGTGAATTTCAACCGACGTTCTTTAAAAAGAAACGATGTAGGTTCTCAAGGTAATAGAACCTAGGAGGCTGTTTTGGGGACATATTTTGTGAATGATAACACATGGCTAAGGTGATGCCGAAGTGTTAGCCGAGGTGCCACGTGGCTTGGTTATGACACCGAAGTGACCGTGGCTAGGCTGAGGTTATTTGTGGAGATATCGAAATCTGAGATAATCAGATGAGGGGCAGAGTCTTAGAATAGGAGAGGATCTCAGTTTGGATAAAGATAAAACTCTTAGGGAGTTTATCTCTATCTGGCTGAGGGTCCAGGATAGGCATTGAGCTTGAGTTCACTGAAGTGAGGCTTCTACAGGGAACATGTTAGTGTTGGCTATAAAAGCAAGGCACCCCCGTGGGTCTCAGGTATGTGTAATATACTGTGAGCAATAAGTTATTTCTTATGAGTTAAGCACAGTTTGCTATCTTTGTGAGATATTTGATTACTGACTTGATTATCGGAGTGTCCCGAGTGGATGAACCACTGCTAGATTCTTATCTTTCTGTGTCAGGTTGTTTGGGTTTAATTTATTCTGTCGGTGCTCTTCAACTGAGTTCCCCGTTTGGTTGTGTGGTCAAAAATCAACATCCACCACACTTTTTTTTTTTTTGAATAATGCTTGGGACCCCCTTTTGGGGGTCACACCCTCACCCCCTTTTGCCACGTGGCAGGGGGTGATTGGAGGAGCAGGAAAAAAAAGAAAAAGAAAAAGAAAAGGTAACCAATGAGAGAGAGAGGGGGTCAAAGGGGGTGGAGGGAAAAGGGGGGATGAATCATTTCTTTTTTTTTTTTTTTGTAAAAAGTTAAAAAAAATCATTCAAAACATACTATTTTTTTTACTTCATATTTTAGTCAAAAAGTTATTAAAATAACTTATTTCCAAACCAACCTTTAATTTGTCCCTCCCTAACTCTGTCAAGGTGATTTCATTTAGAAAAAATTACCATTAGATGGGAAGTGTGATAAAATTTTATTAATAAAATTCAGGAGAGCATGTTTAGTTGTCATTAGGAGTGTAAAAATGGCCCGCGACTTGTGGGCGGCTCGAAATCCGCCCGTGGTTGGGGTGGGCCGATTCGTTTGGGCCCGGGCCTGAGCCTCTGGGACTTGGTATTCATTTTGAAGCTTAGCTCGCCCCGTGGGCCAATCCATCGGTCCGCTTAAAGCCTGGCCCGCTCGAGACCCAGTGTCTTTTTTAGTATAAAATAATAAAATTTTTGTAGAAAAAATAAAAAAAAAACAAAAATGGTCAGGCCCAACCCACCGGTCCGCCCAAGGCCTAAATACCCCTAGGCCTAGGGATGGGCTTGGGCCTAATTTTTTTGGCCAGTGAGCCGGCCCAACATGAATTTTGACAGGAGCTTACAAGACTCGACATCGGCTGGACTGGACCCAAATGGGCCGGACTGAGCCAAGCCGGACCAAATTTACACCCCTATTGTCATACAAAAATAGTCAAGTAAGGGTTTACTCAACAAAAATAATGAGTATGTAAAGGTCGGCATTGGACGTAGGCCAAGTCAGGCGGATTGTTTTTTCTATCGTGCCGCCCAACAAACTTGGTCCAAGTAGGAATGGGTCGGTCTGCGAGTTAAGAATAATGTGCTAATAATTATAGTGTATTTTGAGTTTTTTCCTTTCCAAAAAGTTGATTACGAGATGATTTTTTGATTTTTTTTAAATATATAAAAAAAATAAAGAGGTAATATGATTTAAGAAAATAAAAAATAAAAAATAAAAATGATAGAGATCTCAAAAATTCTATCAAAAATTTTATTACATACTTATATAAGATATTTAATAAAAAAATTAATAATTTTTTTAAGATTACTAACATTACCTGGTTTGGGGTACACTATATAATTCATCTTTTTATCTTTTTTTCATCACATCACTTTTCTACTTTTCTGCATATCTTTTCGTAAAAAGACAAAAAGTGTACTTTTTTATGACACCCCAAACCATTAACTTTTAATTAACTTATTAAAATAGGCCTTTATGCCGGATCAACGGGCCGTCTCTCACGAGTTAACAAGGCAGACTTCAATACCTTACTCAAGATGCGTATGGTATAACCATAGCCCTATGCAACCCTTTGTTCAAATGATACCCTTGGGACATGTTGGATATGTAGGTTATTGTGTTACAAACATAATTGAATAAGAGATGATTCTCTGTTGAATCATTTATTCATTTTTCTAAAATTAATCACATTGAAACCTTTTCAATTATGGACAATTGAGAGGGTAATTTTTGGAGAAAATTGGACCGAGCTGTAAGATGGACTTTATGGCCCAAAGTATGAAGAACTCAGTAAAAGGCCGTAATAACATTCCGGCCCAGAAGAAACATAGTTACTCCGGCCCCGAAGAGGTATAGTTACTTCGGTTAGGAGAGGTGTAATTACTTCGGCCCAAGATGGTGTAAAGCTACTCCGGTCTGAAGGTAACTTGGTGTTAGTCCGGTCACACAGTTAGTCCGGTTGCGGTGTATTATTGTTAGATCGGTCGGAGCTTGCTACTCAGAAGCTTGGTCGCAGCACACCATGGTTGAACGGGAGAAAACCGAACTAATGATAGTTCAGCCTATTCTGTGGCTCAGCATAGCCAGTGTTATTTCGGTCACATAGAAGTTCGGCCGTGATAAAAACCATCCCACTTGGTTTAAGCAGTGGGGGAGGGTGTAAAAGGATAAGCATTATCCTTAGGAATATGAATCCTAGGAGGACTCTGCATGGAGAAATAAAAGTCCTACTAGGATTATGCCACTCGAAACCTATAAAAGCTCACAAGCACCACCTTGGAGGAGGTAATTGAACACAATTCTTTCTGAGAACATAAAACTTTGTCTATTTGTCAAGCTTACTGACTTAGGCATCGGAGAGGTTTCCGGCACACACCCGCCGGTTAGCTCACGTTTGTGTTTTCAGGTGATAAAGCGACGTCGTACGGAGGAGCGTGGACTTGGTCAACAGGATTATACGAGGAGAATTATTTCCCCGGAAATAATTTAAATAGGTATATTTTTTAATTTTTTATAAAAAGATGTAAAAAATAATAGAGAAGTGATGTGATCTAAAAAAGATAAAAAAACGAAAAGTATACTTATATAGTGTTACCCAAACCATAATAATTTTTTCTATAATAATTTTTTTTAAAAAAAAATCCATGTTAGTATGTATTTTCTTAATTACATATATCGTTAAACACAAATCTAAACTTAATTTAAATTATACAACTTTACCTATTTTATATGAACTTTATTTGATAAATATTTTTTTTGGGAAAATTATTTATAAGTTCTGTTAGGGAGACTTATGCTACATATGGTCCTACGAAAAAACTTATGTTCCCATAAGTCTTGTGTGAAGTTTGTTAACACATTTACCCTCAATATTAGTTGTTAATATCATAAATAATGGTAAAACCATATATAGGAAATTGAATGTTACCATAGATTAAGTTTGCGAAACGTAACGTGACACCTACTTAAATGTAACGTAACGTGTCACGTTCCGTTTCGCAAACTTACTAGGTTTTTGATTTTTTAAATTGAATGTGAAATGTTATGTGTGTGTTTGGTAACGTTTACGTTTTTAGTTTATATTTATAAAAATTTTATAAACTGATTTTTGTTTATTTTTGATTTATTTTTAGAAAAACATAAACTACAAACGCGTTTGGTAATTGACAAAATGTTTAAAAAAATTTAAAAATATAAAAAAAAGTGAGAAATGGCAAGTGGTGGCGGAAGACGGTGGTGGAAAGTGGTGATGGTGGGTGGTGGGTAGCTAGTGGTGGTGGGTGGGTGGGTGCGTGACGGTGGCGGGTGGTGGGTGATAGCGAGTGGGTGGTGGTGTTGGTGGCGGGTGGGGTGGGGGTGGCAGATGGGTGGCGGATGGCGGGGGGTGATGGTTGATGCACATTTACTTAGTTGTATTACTGCTACACTATCTTTATCCATATACTGTATATATTGTGCACAGGAAAACAGGTGTTTTGGATTATTTTGAACAGGAAAATTATTAAAATCAAAATTTGTGTACTGAATTTTTAGTGACGGGTGGTATTTTGGTCGCTGTTAATATATTTGGCGACAACATATTATTTTTGTCACTAAAAGTTAGTGGTTATTCCAAGAACGTTTAGCAACCAAAACTTACTCGTCGTTAAAAACGTGATTTTTAGCGACCAAATTAATTTTGTCGTTAAATAGTACTTTTGGCGACGTATTTATTTGTCGCTAAAACTACATAGCCTACCCAAATTTTAACCTTTTAGCAACAAATGATAATTTTATAGCGACAAAACATATGATTTTTGGCGACCAATTTTGCTTGTCGCTAAATGTCTACATACGGTGACAATTTCTGATTTCGTCACCAATACTTTTAGTGATAGGCCTTTGGCGACAAGTTGTATATTTGTCGCCGATTCTTTTGGCGACGGAATTTATACTTTTGGCGACAAATTTTTGGGTCGCCAAATGTGTTTTTTGTTGTAGTGGTGGCTGGTGGTGGCGAGTGGTGGTGGCAGGTGGGTGTTGAGATGTGGTGGCAGGTGGTGGTGGGGAGTGGGTGGTGGTGGCGGAAGATGGTGGTAGAAAATGGTGGCGGGTGGGGGCTAGTGTTGGGTGGTAAAAAAAAAAAAACTCAAAACTCAAAACGGAAACACTTTTTTTGTGTTTTTAGTTTTTGGCCAAATTTATAAACTGAGATTACTGATTTATAAATCAAAAATTTTACCAAACAAGTTTTTATTTGAGTTTTTTAAATTTTTGTAAATATAAACAGAAAACTGAAAATGTTGTTACTAAACGGCAACTATTTGTTCGTGTATTTTGAAATTCACATTCACATAGATTAAGTTTGCGAAACGTAACATGACACCTACATAAATGTAACATATGTAACATTCAATTTCCTATATAGGAAATTGAATGTTATCATAGATTAAGTTTGCGAAACGTAACGTGACACCTACATAAATGTAACGTAACGTGACCATATCAGATGAAACATTACATAAACGTAACGTAACGTGACACTTACATAAACGTAACGTAACGTGACACCTACATAAACGTAACGTAACGTGTCACGTTACGTTTCGCAAACAGGATTTTGTGGAATACATTCTTATCTAAATAGGACTTGAGACTCTATAAGAAATTACACAGGACTTAACATAGCATAAATGTCCGAAATAGGACTTATGAATAAGTCTCCCTATTTTTTTTTCATATATTTTTCATGATAAATTGAGATAATCGATAAATCTAATACCAATTTTACATTTCACATTTTTCTTCTTAATTTTTTCAAGGGTATTAGATTTTTTTTAATGCTGAATTGTCTTTTTTTTCCTTATTATTTTCCCATGCATTATTCTATACCCAATACAAATTTTATATTATTCTACATTATGGATTTATCGTTTAAATTTTATAATGATTCTATGTATGAAATTATACTTTTTTTCTTACATTATTTTATATAATCACAAGTCATAGGAGGAAAAACTTGCACGAATCTTTAAAATTTAAATTTACTGTTTGAATTACTTTGTCAATTGTTGAACATTAAGTTTTTTTATATAATTGATATTTTAATTTAATTAAGAGTATATATTTTACAATCTTATAATTTAATATATATACATATATAATATAACGTCATTATAGAATAATCCAACCACAACATATTTATATTTAATTGTTTTAACAAATTTTATATAATTTCTATTTTTACATATCTTATTTTCCAAATGAATATAAAAGAAAATTAAATAGTTAGAATTACTTTTAATTTTATGTTACTAATTATTTTTCTAGTTTAACTATTATTTGTAATATTAAAATGAGTATTTATTTTACTATATTATAATTTAATATATATCATACAAATTTATTATATGATAATTACACTTTTATAATATAATAGAGCTAAAATTATCAAAATACATAGATAATTTAATTAAAATTAATATTTTTATAAAACGATAACGTCAATATTATCAAAATAAATAATTAAAATTATACTTTAATTTTAATTTTAATTTTAAATTAAAATTAAAATTAAAATTATTCTTTTATAACACATTATATCATTAAATATTTTTTAAAAAATAATAACATGTATATCATACGGTCAACTGCTACATTTAAAAGTCATACAAAATGTACCAATTTATAAAAGTAAAACTAGTTGATTTCGGTGTAATTAATTATTTACTTTTATTTTGATATTATGCACGTGGTGTTATAAACGGTTACTTCTTTATGATTACGTTTGTAAACCGGTTATAGAATAGCCTCACCCTTCTAGAAATCCTTTTGCGTTACGTCATGGTTACACGTATATAGTACTGACAGCGGCGGCTTCTTCTGCAGAATAGCCTTTTGGTTTCACTGCTGTCCATCTTGTGTTTTTAGAGAGAGAAAAGCTATTTGGAGAGAGAGAGAGAGAGAGAGACCCTAGTCTTCTGTGGGCCAACTACAACAATGTCTGGAATGGGAGCAGGTAATGGTCCTCAATCTGAAGATCAGAAACCCAACATGGCTGATCAGTCTCAATCAAACCAACTCAATATCAAGGTCAAGAACCAGGTATCATTTATTCTTGTTTTTTATTCTTTTTTTTTTTTTCTTCCAGGGTTTATGTTTTAGATTGATTGATTTTGGTGCATTCACTGTTACTTTGATTCTCCTGTGTTTGTTTGTTTGGTTGGCATTGCTTTCTGATTTCGACATGCATGCGTTGATTTCAATGTCTACATGAAGGAGTGCTTGATAAGTTTTCACAAGATTCAGATGACCACCGACTACCACCGACACCCACTGAATCACTCTCTCACGGATGCCCACCAATGATGACCACCGACTACCACCGACACCCACTGAATCACTCTCTCACGGATGCCCACCAATGATGACCACCGACTACCACCGACACCCACTGAATCACTCTCTCACGGATGCCCACCAATGATGACCACCGACTACCACCGACACCCACTGAATCACTCTCTCACGGATGCCCACCAATGATGACCACCGACTACCACCGACACCCACTGAATCACTCTCTCACGGATGCCCACCAATGATGACCACCGACTACCACCGACACCCACTGAATCACTCTCTCACGGATGCCCACCAATGATGACCACCGACTACCACCGACACCCACTGAATCACTCTCTCACGGATGCCCACCAATGATGACCACCGACTACCACCGACACCCACTGAATCACTCTCTCACGGATGCCCACCAACGACGACCACCGACTACCACCGACAAACCCACCACTCATTCACTTCTCTTTCTCCTCTCGACTCGAATCTCTTTTTCTTGGAGGATTTCTTCGAGGGTTTCTTAAAACGATCTCGATTCTTGACGAATAGGTCACCGAGAGATGTCGACAAACTAGTCTCCACCACCAAAGATCCGCCATGCTTCGACGACTGGATGTGATCTGCCACCAACTAGGTGATCGATTTCCCTTCGCTTTCTTCCACACAAGCATGATTTTTTGTTGTTCTTCTTCTTTCTCACACTCTCAATTCAACAAAAACCAAAATGGTTTTCTTTAATTGTAAAGAATCTCAACAAAAACAAACACCGAAAATCCAAAAAAAAAATTGTATGAAAAAAGAGAATTTTGGAAAGAGAATATGAAAGAATTGAAAAGATCAATGTAAAGATTTATGGGTTCACTGTGAAACTTGAAATCTGAGAAAGAGAAAGAAGAGAGAGTGAGCGAGAGAGGATGGGTTAAATTATATGATTTTTCAGACTCGTGAATTGGAATTGTACAAGAATTTCATCTTTATATGTAAGGTTGTGAAAGAGATAGAGATAGAAGACGAAGGCTGTGAGAGAGAGAAAGCGCTGTGTGAGATAAAAATCATTTATTTACCGTTTGAGGGGAAACAAATGTTTTTTCTCAAATGGTAATCAGATGCTTTCTCCCTCTTTCATAAGTCTCTCTCTCTCTCATAGCCTTCTTCTTCTCTCTCTATCTCTCTAACGACCTTATATATAAAAATGAATTTCTTGTACAACTCCAATTCACGAGTCTAAAAAATCATATAATTTAACCTATCTTCTCTTGCTCACTCTCTCTTCTTTCTCTTTCTCAGATTTCAGGTTTCACAGTAAACCCATATATCTTTACATTGATCCTTTCAATTCTTTCATACTCTCTTTACAAAATTTTCTTTTTTCACACAAAATTTTTCTTGATTTTCTGTATCTATATGTTTTTCTTGAGATTCTTTATAATTAAAGAAAACCATTTTGGTTTTTGTTGAATTGAGAGTGGGAGAAAGAAGAAGAGCAACAAAGAATCATGCTTGTGTGAAAGAATCATGCTTGTGTGGAAGAAAGCGAAGGGAAATCGATCACCCAGTTGGTGGCAGATCACATCCAGTCGTCGAAGCATGGCGGATCTTTGGTGGTGGAGACTAGTTTTTTGACCTCTCTCGGCGATCTATTCGACAAGAATCGAGATTGTTTGAAGAAACCCTCGAAGAAATCCTCCAAGAAGAAGAGATTCGAATCGAGAGGAGAGAGAGAAGTGAATGAGTGGTGAGTTTGTCGGTGGTGGTCGGTGGGCATCGGTGAGAGAGTGATCCCGGTGGGTCTCGGTGAGAGAGAGAGTGTAGCTGTTTGAGAGAGAGAGAGAGGCTGTTTTGTGTTTGTGATTTGGGTTGTGTTAGCGTGTGAAACAAACGCACTTTTCGGGCAACATCATTCTGGTGCTTATATTTGTGTGGATATAGCAGAACCGTATTGATTTTTTGGAGAAATTTTGATGTTACATATTTATTATAATATATTGTTTTGATAAAAATAGTACTCACCTGTTTATTTATTATAAATTGGTCAAGCCAAGCTTTTCACATGCCACTCTGGTGACTATAATTCAAACACACATTATTTGGAATTGATTATTATTCCTCGTTGGAGTGGTATAGAGAAATAGATTTGCTCTTATCAAGATATATGCTGTGACTTGCCCATGCTATGTAACATTTTTGTTTGAGAAAATGGAGCCAAAATTGATGGACTTGGAAAGAATTTCACTAAAGCAATCTAGCTATCCCTATCTTATATTTTATTTTTGAAAACAATTTTGAGAGCTTTTTTTGTTAGTACTTCAAATTTGGTTGAAGTCATCCGATCAAGTTGATTTTTGCATCTTTTATCTTCAGTGGTTCCATTTGGTAAAAAGCTTTGAATCTGATTTATAAAAACATGTTGCTCCTGTAAGCTAAATCTGCAGTCATATATGCTTGAAGCTTTAACCAATGTTATTATTGGCCAGCTTGTATTGTGTCCACTTAATAAAATCCGCATTTTTTTTTATTTTTTTAAACATTTTGTTGATATGATTCATTGAATAGCACTATGCATCATTGCCTTGTGTTTGATCCCTTACACTAAATTTGTATAGTAGAATAGTGCTTCTAATTTTTTAGTCGTCTACCATCCACAAACCTTTTTAGCTGTTTTGTTGGCTTTTTGAATTTTGACTACGACAATGCATTTTCATACAATGTGCCTTTGGGGGTGCACAGACTCAACTAACTTAATAAGAATTCATATCTCATCTCATCATTGTCTTTTTATGGAGAGATGCAAGGTTGGAGGGATTAGGATGAAGTGATGTTTAAATTAGAGATGAGGCATTATTTTGTTTATCGCCATGGATTAGTTAGCAACCAAGCTCCTTTCTTTGCAATTCTACAATTCCCAATTCTAACTGGCTGGCCCCCTTTTACAAACCGCTTGTGCCTATCGGAATAGAAGAAACTTTGGCAGGCCTAGCGTAATCGGCTGGTTGGTACCTGTTTGGAGTCTTTAGGAAATTCAAATTTACCTTCACAAAACAAGTTGGATGATAGGAGTAGGAGAGTAATGGATTTGGATTGATTGGTAAGTAAGTGTGTCCTACTGAATGGCATATGGGGGTTGCTGAAAATGAAGAAGATCAAAGCAAGTAAAACAGCAGGGCCCAGTGGTGAAATGGTAGTAATGGTCAAATTTTTGGTAACGTTTTCATATGAGATTTCAGTTTGGTTGTTCACTGAAAATTGATGACGTGGTCATACAAAATCCAAGAGAGAGATAACTATTATGACTTATAAATTGTTATGATTGGTATCAGATGGGCAAATTTCAGAGTGATGGCTTTTACCACAATAACTGAAGCTTATGGTATCTTTTCATACACAAACACTATACATAAGAAATTATGTCAAATAAAACATCTACAAGTGGAAATCTGTTAACACTATTCAGTTTCTTTTCTCCCTAACATGGGTACTTAAAGATTAATGATTGACCATAAAGATTGCCTTCTATGAGAACATTAGGGTTCTCTTAGTATAATATCTACATCATTTTCTAATGTTCACCAAACACTTGTTGCCTAGGTGTCTGTGACTTTGGAACATATCGAAAGGAATTGGTTATTTATTTATTTATTTGTCGTACCCCTAGTTCACAGCATGGTTCCGTGCTTGTGGATTGCACATTTCATGTGAGTTTAGGGACTTCATCAGGAACTAGGTAATATAGCCTTGCTACGTGTGAATCAATTCAATTTCTCTTGTTTGTGTTGTGTTAATTTTTTGCACCTAGTTAATTAATTTAAATTATGCTTCCACGAAATCATTTATTTTTGTGATTCATTAAATAATGTTCCCTTCTTTTGTCTGTGATAATGGTATTTACTGTTATGTTTGAATGCTTTATTCTATAACTATTTTCAGATTCAAAACTTACGAGTTATTGTGAACAAGTATGACATGGTGTGAAGAGTGCTCACTTAGAATTACTTGATGTGTTTGAGTGGATGCAATCTGTTATTTGCTTGTACAGGCCACAGCATTTAAACCTCTCTGTTTTGTTGTGTGCATGAAGCAATGGAATTTTAAACAAGGGATACAACCATCCTTTAAGTTAGCCATGAAGAAAACAATCAAGGTATCAAATACCATAGATATTGAACAGGGGACAAATTTATTAATACTTACCAATTTCTCTGGAAGATGTTGATTTAAGCCACAACCTAAATTCATATTTCAATGGAACCGTGACTTGTCTGTGTGCAGATGCACGCGCACGCTTTTGAGTTGAAGAAAATGTAGTATCGGAATGCTTAGTGGATTGAATAAGGCTTTATTGTCAATGTTGTTTGTATTTGATTAGTTGGGTTTTGGGCCAAAAACCACGTTTATCACCTTCAATTTCTCTCTTTTGCTTACTGGCTTTAATGTTGTGGATCTTCATATACATTGTCCATCTTGTGTTTTTTAAATATGCCTCTGATTATATGCTTTTTTGTTTATCAGTGTCACCATAATCTTGTCCAATTGGTAAGAAATTTGATAAATTTAATATCAATGTTCCACAGTTTTGTGTGCCGTAAGCTACTTGCTAGCTGCTAGTTATTAGGCTATGTCGCTTCATTATTTTAAGCTTTGGATCCCAGTTATGCTGGACAATATGTAGGTTATATAGAAGTCTATATCAATTTCTCTTTCTCCCTTGCCTTTTTGGTGGTTAAAATACATATTCACAGAGATTAGCTATCTGATGGTAAGCACGGGTCTTACTTTCCTGTCAAATATACTTGGCATCTTGTTCATGACCTTTCTCCTCCCCCCCCCTCCCTTACCTTTTTGGTGGTGGTTTGATTCAGGATGTTAATGTAAATTGTGTAAATGTAAATTACCACTACCACTCACTCCACCTACCACCTCCACTACCACCCACTCCACCTACCACCTCCACTACCACCTACTACTCCTCACCTACTCCCAAATCCTCTCCTATATAATAGGAATCCTTGTAATATACATAATACACAAAAAACAACATATATCAATATATACATACAATTTATTCTCTCTCTATCAATTTATCTTACACAGGAAGGGAATGAGGTGTATTTCAGGATTAAACGTAATACCCAGCTCCGCAAGCTCATGACAGCTTATTGTGACCGACAGTCGTTGGACCCCAAGTCCATTGTGTTCTTGTTCGATGGACGCCGTATTCATGCAGAACAAACCCCAGATCAAGTAAAATTATTTCACTTTCTTCTTTTCTGTTTTTCCCTAAAGTTTTTGTTATATGGTATGTTCATTTTCATTTCATATTTGTAACAAATAAAACATATTCAACCTTATAGTTTAACATATCTTAAATTTAAGCTAGATTATTCTGTTCGTATAAATGTTCTGATTTGTAATTTGATTTTTTTGATAGCTTGGCATGGAGGATTGTGATGAAGTTGATGCCATGCTGCATCAGACTGGTGGTGGTGGTGGTGGCTTTGGAGACATATGACTTGGAATAACTTGGAAGCTTAGAACAGTTAATAGCTTGAAATGCTTTAGGTTTGGTATGCATGCATGCAACACCTTCGAAAAGGGCATCTTTCGTAAACTCTTGCCAACTCAAAATACTTCGAACTTCAATGTAAGTTTTCAACATGTTATCGACTATAAATATGCTCAAGTGATGGTGTGTTTTATTTTAAATTCGTTTTGTAGGCTGTGGTTTTTTTGTTCTTCTTCTTCTTCAGTTCAGTGTCATTTTTATAAGCTTTTTGTTTTATTTTATTTTTTATGAAACTTCCCTAAGGATAGGATCCCCATCTCTTTAACAAGATCGTTTTGATCTTGGTCATTAGTTTCTTGTTTGAGTTTGTCTTGACCATAGCTATGCTAATCATACCATGCCAACTTGGCCGAACAGGGCCCTACGTCACTGCGGATCATATTTTTCCTCCTTAAGATTGTTTGCATAAAAAAGTTTGAACCCCTAAAACAAAATTATACAGGTAGTACTTGGATTGTTAATTGTCAATTCTTGAAATTTTACTGGTTAGCATAAAAAATTTGAACACCCCTTCTATAACAAGATCACATCACTCCAAAAGAATTTGATCAATGTGTTTTTGTTTTTATCAGCCAAAAGAACTTTATTGATGAGGAAACCTTACAACAAAGGTATAAACACAACAATAAAGGAAGGGGGCCCAATTCCAACTAGGTTGGCACTAAGACGCTAATACAATCATATGACAGCACCATACCAAGTATTGTTGGTGAGGAACCAACAGAGACACCAAATAGAACAACATATCAGTCACAAAACAGCAGCTAAGAGGATAAAAATAAAGCAGATCAGTACAAACATCAGCTATCAACATGCACCAAACATAAGCAACTATGTAACCATCACACAGGTACAGAGGCACCAGATTATCAAAATGCACCAGATTAGCAGATTCTCATAAAGTCATCAAAGTGCAACAGTCCAATTCCAACTAGGTTGGCACTAAGACGCTCACACAATCATATGACAGCACCATACCAAGAATTGTTGGTGAGGAACCAACAGGGACACCAACCAGAACAACATATCAGTCACAAAACAGCAGCTAAGAGGATAAAAATAAAACCGATCAGTACAAACATCAGCTATCAACATGCACCAAACATAAGCAACTATGTAACCATTACACAGGTACAGAGGCACCAGATTATCAAAATGCACCAGGTTAGCAGATTCTGATACTGCTGACTTGTTAGCAAAAGTGCACCAGAACAGGAGTTACAGGGGCACCAAAGTAGTAGTAGGCGACTCAGTCACCAAAGCAAGACAGCACAGGTACACAAAAAAACACCAAATGAACAGAATAGCAGTAGACACAGGCGCCAAAGTAGCAGCAGCTCAGACATCATTATCAATGTGTTTTTTTAATTGGATTTTTATGTGATTAAACATGTTTTATTCTATTTTGTCTTTTTATAACTATTTTAACATGATAATCCCATGCTAAATGATGATTTATTTAGATCATCTCAAACACCCCATTAATATAATTTATAATAAAAATTACTTAAAAAAAAAATAAAACTAAAAAGTTTCCAAAGAGCCACTAAGGTCTTGTTTGGCAACTCAATATTTTAGTGTAAAATTTAAAAAGTTACTAAAAAAATTAAAAGTTAACAACATATACAAAAAAGTCAAACATTTTATTTTCTCTTTAATTTTTGTACATCTTTTCGTAAAAAATTTAAAAAATATTCTAAATATATAATATATAATTTTTTTTACTTCATATTTAACTAAAAAATTAAAAAATTACTAAAATAAATTATTCCCAAACGAGACATAAATTCATTTGATAAGTGAACTGATTTTTTAATTATTTTATTCTGAGATTAAAAATTTCGTTTGAGTTGAATTTTTAAATTTTTTTTTAAAAAATAATTATTGTCTAAATATAATATTTTATTTTATTAATCTTTAATATATTTTATTTTTTTATTACTATTTTAACCCCTAACCTTATTTTAGTTCTCTGCCAAAAGATGGCTAAAGGCAAGGCAAAATGCAAACAAAACGCTATATGTCCATGACCCAGGTGTGAAAGTGACAGCCGCAGCCAAATGGGCAAGTCATCATTTCATAGGACCCAGCCTTTTTTTGAACTCTCTACTCTTTTTCGGAAACGTTTCTATCTCTCTCATCTTTCTTTTTCTCGGGAAAATCCCTCCGAGAAATTGTCTTGTGGGTCTGGTATGCTGCAAGAAAAGGAAAAGATGTCCGAAGTTGATGGTCATCCCCAGCAAGAAAAAAGCAGGAAGAGGTCCATAGACCAGTCATCTTCAGTCATCGATATCAAGATCAAGGGCCAGGTGCGTGTTTATTTCTTTTTCTCTTCTTCTCTATCTTGTTTCTTTCTTCAACTCTCTCTTACTCTTTCTTCTTCTTCTTCTTCTTCTTTTTATTTTTTTAAATTATTAAAATCATTAACTTTTCCGTGTGAAATTATTTTTGAAAAGTTTATTTGATTTGTAAATTCTCCATAATTGTACTTGAATCGTGTCGGACATGTATTTATGTTGATTATTTTGGATGTTTAATAATAATAAAAAAAAAAGATTAAATCCATTTTTTGGGTGTGATATAGTCAAATTTTCTTTTGTGCTCATGCCATGGTGGTGTGTCGGAATATAAACTATTGAATAATTTTTGTTGGGTCTAGCGTTCGTTTGGGTAGAACTGTTTTACATTACTTGGCTTTTTTTTTTGGCATTATGACTATTTTAACTCGTTAAATTTTTTTTGATATTTTTATTTATAATTTTATGAAAAAAATAAAATAATTATAATTTAAATGTTATATTTTATCTTATTATTTTTTTTAATTTATATTTTTTTTAAGTGAGTTAAATTATTCTCACCCGATTTTCCAAAGGAGAGTCATTTGGAAATTGGGTATCGCGAAATCAATAAATAAATTAATTAAATCATAATTAGATACGAGTATTATGTTTATTAATTTTAACTAAGACTATATAAACTTTAGAAAGAAAAATCTTTTGAATTGATTTGAATCCTAATCAAATCTATGTCCATAATCATTTATTTATGCAATGCTCAAAGGAGTTTGGTAAGGGTTGGATTGTGGTGTCCCATCCCCCCACCCCATTTCTTGTTGAGGTGGGGATGGGGTTGTTGGATACACAAGCAAAATCATTTGGTGTGAACCCACAGCTTTTTTTTCTTCTTTCAAAAATGGCCTTCAATTATCATATCTAATAATTGCTAAAGGGTTATATCATTCATCAAACTACTTAAAATTGTTAAATGTGAAAGAGAAATTGAGAGAGTTGAGAGAGTAATATTTCTGTTATGTTAACTCTGTATCAGAAACACAATAGAGACTCCTTAATATAGGAGCTCGGATACAAGACATCATGATGATGTAAATTAATAAAATAAGAAAAGCGACGCCGAAAGTTAGTGGCGACCGAAAGCAATCCTAAAGCAAAGCAACCTAAAGCTATCGTTGTATATTATATATACATATTATATTAATACTATCTATACATACTGACATATATAGTATTATATTCATATATATGATATTCATATGTTAACAGCCCCCCGCAAACTCAAGGAGGACAAACATCAACCAACTTGAGTTTGGAGATAAGTTCAACGAAGCGACCAGGAGAATGGGCTTTGGTGAAGAGATCAGCAGGTTGATCAGCAGAGGAGATTGGAAGGAGATGGACAGTACCATGAGTGACGTGTTGACGAATAAAATGACAGTCAATCTCAATGTGTTTGGTGCGATCATGAAAAACATCATTGTGAGCAATTTGAAGAGCACTTTGATTGTCACAAAAGAGGGCAGTAGCACCAAAGGAGGAAACCCCATGTCAGCAAGAAGCCAACGAAGCTAGAGAAGCTCTTGAGTAGTATCAGCAAGAGCACGGTATTCGGCCTCGGTACTGGAACGAGCAGTAAGAGATTGTTTCTTGCTGCGCCAAGAAATAAGAGAATCACCCAAGAAAAAGCAGAACCCTGTAGTAGAGCGCCGGTCAGTAGGATCCCCAGCCCAATCAGCATCGGAAAAGGCACGAAGCTGGAGAGAGGAGTGGGCGGAATAATGAAGTCCATGAAACATGGTACCTTTGAGATAACGAAGGATACGAACTAAGGCGGCATAATGAGGGGTACGAGGAGCGGACATAAACTGGCTGACAATGTGAACGGCATAGGCAATATCAGGACGAGTAACAGTGAGATAGACAAGGCTGCCAACCAGCTGACGATATAGGGTAGCATCAGAGAGAAGAGTGCCATCAAGAGGTGTAAGACGACTCTGAGGCTCCAGGGGAGTGGAGGCAGTCTTGCAATCCGTAAGACCAGCGCGGGTGAGAAGATCAGAGGTATACTTAGCCTGAGAGAGAAAAGACCCCGTGGAATTTAAGCAAAACCATCACTAAATTTGAATTTAGTGAAAAAAAATAACTTTTTTGGCTCCAACAGTTTAATCAAACTGATATCAAAATGAAAACCGTCAAAAAATTTCACCAAACTAAGGAGCTGGGCAGATTTCATCAAAACACTGTGCGTTTACGTTGGAGGTGGGTCTCACCGGACAACCGGCCAGATGTCCCACTAGTTGCCCCACCGGTTGTCCCATAGGACGTCCCACCGGTTGTCCCTTGCATGGTCCAACCCATTTCTTACACTGATACATATAAAGTGGGTTTCTAGTAAAATGGTAGCTCTGGTACACAGCTTTGGAGAAATCCATTTCTCTCTACAAATAGAGACTACTTCCTCTAGTTTAGAGGCAACAACCCATCCCTATTTGCTTGCTGGGGCTTTGCTTTTAAAAGATTGGGCTAGAGAGAAAAGTGAAAACGCTGGGGCTTTTTTTGGAGGAATGTGGGTGAAAAAAGATGTGGGGTTTGTGCCAAAATGAAGGTTTTGTGGGTTTTGATCACTGGGGTTTTAAGGAAAGAGAGTGAAAAATGGTGCTTTTACAGAAGGATTAAACCGATCCATTTCTTACATTGATACATATAAAGTGGGTCTCTAGTAACGGTAGCTCTTGGAAACAGTTTTTAGAGAAACCCATTTCATCATTTCATCTGCTGAGAAATAATGATGGTCACAGAGGAAGAGAGAGAGAGAGAGAGAGAGAGAGAGAGACAAGTAAAGCTGGGTATCTGCTAAAATGGACTAATGGAAGTGGTCACACGCATAGACATAGAGAGAGAGAGAGCCCAGGCCTGCGAGTGATACAGAATGGGAGTTTTCTAATGTGAGTGACACAGGACTTGGAGGTGTAGATTTCATAGAAGTTGCCAATGTAAAGAGCGATCTGCAGTGTGATGGTGGCAGTGGCCCTGTAGAAAGAAGAGGGAAAAAAGAAATGGGAAACAAAATTGGAAACAGAAATGGAGGGGAGGAAAAAAAAAATCAGTGGCGTAACAGGTCGACCGGCTAGTCATCCCACCGGACGTCCCCAGGCATTTGATGCAAGCAACAGTGTTCACCGTTGGACCAACTCGTATCAAATTGAAGAAATAGCCTTTTTTTTTCTTAGATTTGATGAAAAAAATAATTCACCATTGGAGATGCTTTTAGAGATACTTTCTGTATTCATGGGTCCCTTAGGCCTTCATTGGTTCCGCCCCTGCGGGTGGGAAAAACAGCCCAGGCAAAGCAAATGCCTTACCCTCCTTGTTTTCTTGTCAGGTCAGGAAAATCCACATGGGATGGGCAAGGGAACGGGGTCAGGGCCAAGCTGGGGCAAATTTTCATCAATAATCAAAAGTATTTTGGATAAAACCAGCAACCATATTTTGCAAGAGACTAACCTAGCTACCACATGGGGTCACAAATATTATAAAATATTCAAATTTGGCTAATTAAAATATCTGTCTAAATAAGTGACTCACGAGCATTGACCATGGTTCAAAGTCGCGGTATCATTGAGGTGCGAAGTTCAGAGTTAATTTAGTTGGGATGTCAAGTATCATAGGCCATAGGATAAATAGAAAGCGGGATAACAATAGTCACACTACTTTCTGTCTGGTGATAAAAAATTCATTTATTTAATAACACATTTAACTCCAGAAGACTTTTGTGCAAGGAGTCAAGTTAAAATATCGAAGTTTCCTCAACCACTTTAACATGTTTGCATTATAATGCTTAATTATTCTTATCATCTTTTTCAAAATATGTGTTGTTGACTGCTATACCACAACAATGAATCATATACTTTATATGCAAAGAATTGTTTATAGATGTCGTGATTTCAGTGTCCCCCCCAAATAAAAATAAAAATAAATAAATAAAAATCTATGATGACACATTTTCCTGTGAGCTCAAGGAAATAAAATATATTTTTTTCAATCCATGATCTTTCTCTTAGAAAAATGATTTGCAAGCTGAAATTCAATCCAATCAGACAGACATGTTTGGCTACCACACTGCTCAATTTAAGTTGAACAAGTCTGTCAAAGCTTGGATTCAGGCTTTTAAATCACTGCTCTACCGAATGTTTTTAGACTGCCTTTAGATTGGCTTCAGATTCACTCCTCAAATGTGCTCTAATACTCTATTTTCTCATCTCCTTTGCCCTTCCCTTTGGTATTTATGTTTTCATTTGTCCACATGATTGTAGGATGGCGTTGAGGTGTTTTTCAGGATCCAAACTAACACCATGCTGCTGAAGGTCTTTCGGGCTTACTGCCAAAAGCGAAACTTGGCGTACAAGACTGTGGAGTTCCTATATGAAGGCGATCGCTTTCCTGTAAAACGAACTCCCCATGATGTAAAACACATCTCTCTCTCTCTCTCTCTCTTGCACGCGCACACATTCGCTCCTGCACGTGCATATCCCAAAACACAGACAAGTACAATGTACTGGTTTTACTATCCTATTGTTAGTGTTTCATGCGAATACCCTATTTGGCTTTAAAAATTAGTCACTCAATATTTAGTTCCCACTACTATAAGAGTGAAAATGGAATGGCACTGTGCATTGCATCCGTGGAGAATAAACTAATTTGGACATTATTTAGTTATCCATCTGTTGATAATTCTGTTTTACACTAATATAATCTAAGTGCTTATATTCTTAAGCTGAACTACTGCTGCTGTTCTGTTCCTATATTGCGCATATTGTATATGATTTTCCTGTCCATTCTCTCAAAAGTTCATAATGGTGATGGGTAGCCCTGTGTCAACCTATATATAACCCTCCCAACCTAAAACCATGGGCAAGACTTAACTATTAAATCCTTACAGTCACCAGCTAAACTAATTGGCATCTTAGGGTTTCTTTACTTTATACGTCTACCACTTTGCCACATTAGAAACAACTTGTATACCACAAAACTAGACACACTTATGTAAATGTTGATATTTGGTTTTGTTGGATATCTTGATAGACATTGTTGGACTTTTCCTAACAGCTTAAGCTTTCAGGACAATTGGTGACTTCACATAGTATAAAAACTCAGGTTGGGGGAGGTTTGTGGGTTCAAGGCTCTCCATTTGCATTCTTTCTTCTCTTTATATGACTACAACATATGAGGGTAAAAGTGAAACTTTTGTCGCCAAAAACATTAGGAGACCATTTTTAGGTCACTTTTCAATATTGCACAAGTTGACCTAGCTTGACCCTAGATTAGTTTACATGTTGAACTTTAGTGTAAAATGGGCAAAAATGACCAAGGTAAACATTGGCCACTTTTGAGACACAAATTGTTTTTATCATATTTCTAAAAAAGTCCTTGAAACCCGTGCTTATCAATTTTTGAACTTGATCTTCATTCATTAAACATCTTATTAAAAATTACTACACTGAATTTTTGGCACAATAATCCATGCACACACTTGCTTGACATATTCACCCTCGGCAATTTGTGTAATGGTGCCACAAGGAATGAAGATCATAGCAAGGAGTTCCATGGAGCTATCAGATCAAGAGTGTATAAGGAGCTTAGAGCCATGAAAGTGAGGAGATTCGAGAAAAACTGCAAGATGGGGGAGGAGTCTTATAAACTTTTTTATTGATTGTGGATTTGTTTTTTGTTGGGTGTGACCGTGGTTTTTACTTTTTCTCTTGTGCACAAGGAAGGTTTCCATGTAAATGGTTGTCTGCCTGCCTACTATATCATTGCTATTTATGTCGTGGTTGCCATTGATTTGGCATAATTTGAAGTTGGTACTTGTTGGTTATTCACTGAATGTTGAATATAACTCGTAGTAGTTAAAATTTCTTCTAAGAGTTTGGCCTATTAACAGTCTCTAGGCACAAACTACCTGTCTCCGCAATTTCATAAAATTTAGTTGACTTCAAGGTGACATGTTATTAATGGCAGTTCTTATCTCATTTTGACTGTGGAAAGAAAGAAAAAAGAAGAAGAAGAAAGTAGATAAAGTTTGTTTTATGTCATGCTTGTAGCCTTGTTTGGATTAACTCTTGATTTGATTGAGCAGCTTAACATGAGGGATGGTGATCAAATCGATGCCATGACGCACCAAGATGGAGGTGGGCTGTAAGGCAAATGACTGCGTCCCAGAAGGAATCTACATAGCAATTTAAAACAAAAATAAAACCCTTGCAGATATATACTTTATTGGATCTGTGTAATGCAAAGGCAAAAGAAAAAGCATGGAAAGATTGTAATGTTAGCTTCCATTTAAACTATTAACTTTTCTATTTGGTGGTGTTCCTTTCTGGTTGATATGAATATGATACAAACTCTGGATATTGTTCTTCACATGTCTTCTATTTACTCTTTTTTGTTTGGTTCATGTTAGAATTCATTTGATCATTGCATGGTAAAGAATCTATTTGTTTAAGTAAGAATTAGAAATTGGATCAGGAAAAAAAGAAGAAGCAAGCACTAGAAAAGTGGTATACTCTCTGTTAAATCATTTCTGCAATTTCATTGAATAACATGATTCCAATTTTGTAAATATATTTTCTTGAATTTGTGCTTTTTATAAGCTATATCAAGAACTATTTGAAATGTTTTCAATTCCACGGCTTTCTTGTGGAAGCATGGGTGAAAATATTTTCATATTTTGCTCAAGCTTTATGTTTTCATTTCATTGATTTAATGGGATAACGATCATTGATTTTGGGAGCGAATATGGTTGTATATCTACAATATATCTACTCAATTGTGAAATTTGGTTATTTTTTCTCTGCAATAATTTTGTTGTAATTTTCATTATAACAACATAAGTCAGAGAAAGATAATCCAACAATTTAAGTTTAAAAGTAAATCAAATTATTATTAAAACAATGCCTTCTTATTTTATTTTAATGAAAAAAAAAAAAACAAAGAACTTAGCATTAAAGAAAGGAAAAGAGAACAAAAAATGTGAAAGTAAAAGAAAGATGAAAGACTTCCAAGTCTCTCACAAAATGATACCTTTCATTTCTTCATCTTTTGACTATAACTTTCACTAAGAAATGGGGTAATCAAAATCAGGGGTAGTGTCTCTGTCATGTGTGTGTGTGTGTGTGTTTTTTTTTTTCAAACACTTCTTTTGTAAAATAAAGAAAAAAAAAAACGAAAATAGACGAGACACAGAAGGGATTGACAAACTTATGGGTTTCACATTTTGTATCAGTTACACACAGGTAGGTGTTAGGGATTATAAAAAATAGCACCATATTTTCCAAAATAGAAAAAGAGAGATGATTTTTACAAATTATGACCTCCCAAATAATCAAGAAACAAAACATCCATAACTTAATTGACAACCCTTTTCTGTGGAAAAAAAAAATATATAAAATTAACAAACAAACGTGATGTTAATCAAAGTCTTAATAAATAGTTAGTAAGCATAGAAAAGATTATTTTCACTTTGATCTCTTAAATTATCACTAAGTTTTTCGGTTTCATTTCAAAATTGTCAAATTTATCTACTTAGTGCGTACAGTTATTTATTTTAGTTCATGTAGTCCAATTGAAAAAGATTGTATGAAACTTAATTTGATGGTTAAAAAGATTATTTCAAAAATTGAACAATTTAATTATATAACCAAGTATTTGTCAAATTAGATGAGAGGTTGTAGTTTGTTCAAAATAATAAAAAACATAATTTCTAAAATACTTTCATATGACATCAAATATGTGCATACTTTTAATATATTTGTAATAACATTCCAATGCACATTTTGGTCATTACCATTTTTCATTTTAACAGCAAAAAAATAATTTGTAATATATATATATGGAGGGAAAAGGGTAGAAAAGAAAAGAAAAGAAAAAAAGCAAAAGAAAGACCCCAACAAGGTGATGCCTTTCCTCCATCCAGCTCTCAAATTGCTGTTCCTTCATCAATAAAAGTACATCTATGCATTGCTGTTTGTAAATGGACTTCTTCATATCCTGCATTTGCTAGCAACAGGAGTGATCAAAATCAGAGCAGACTGTGTTGTTACTCATCTTCATCATGTCAGAGGTAGGTCTTCTTCATCAATTTAGAACATCATTAATTAATAAATCTGTGTTTTTTCTTCCACAATTCTTTCAGAGGTGCTTGGGTTACCTCATGATCGCATTGTTAATCCCTCCTTTTGGATTTCCCTTGATTTTCTGATTCTATATCTGCTTGTTGTGCTTGTATTTGAATTGGATTTCCCACTTTTTGTTTTGGGAATGTTCTTTATTTGTTTTTGGTTTTGTGTGATATAACTTTTCACTGTACAGTTTAATTTCTCTTTTAATCGTAATTTAAACTCAGAAATTACCCCTTCCAATCTTTCCACACATACAAAAATATTGTAAAATGGGCTTTCTTTGACTCACTTTGTATTTCTGTTATCTATCAAGTTGTGTTTTTCAAGACCTCATGATATAACCCTTGCCATAATTTTTTCATCTCTGTCTATATTTTGAGAACCCTTTATTTGACATTGATGTAGATGGAAGGAGGGAAATGGGAGGATTTGAATATGGATTGCTTGGTGAATGTGTTTGGGAGAGTTGGAATTGAATCACTGCTATTGGATGTTCCCTTCATGTGCAAGTCATGGTACAAAGCCACGCTCAGTCCTCTGTGCTGGCGCCTACTTGATTTTTCTAAAATCTCACTTGATTCATGGTCTTATGATGAATCCAGATCAAGATTGCTTGATAAATATCCATTATATGATAAATTGTCTGTCACTGCATTCATCAAGTTTGTAGTTAAGCGTAGTGCTAGATCTGCCACTTTTCTGTCGCTTCCAGATTGTTGCACAGAGGAAGCATTGCTTTATGTTGCAGATGAGTAAGTTCTACAAACTAACAAGTAACTACATTAAGTTGATTTTATTACATTAAAAAAATAAAAGAGCACAATTTTTGTTCTATGTTTTGATTTACTGACAATCTGCCACTATGGCTCTTTTTGTCTAGATCCCAAACTCGAAAGGTAAAAACTCAGCAAATGAAATTGCATGAATTGTCTGAAGGGACAGCTAAAATGGGAGTAGGATCCTCTGTGGTGGTGGTTTAAGAGCCAAAAATAAGATCATTGAGTGGTTTAAAGGTGGTTTTACCTTGCAATTGTTTTTGGCTCTTAACCCATCATTGCAAGATTATTGCAAAGGTGGATTATCGCAGTGGATCCTAGTCCATTAAATGACTCTGATTTAAAATTACTTTCTAGTTTCATCGGAAGATGAGGGATTACTTTTTATTAGTTTTTTTTTGGTAATCTTTGCTCTGTTTTTTATTCACCAGGTGTTCTGACTTGAGGGCTTTGCTGCTGCCTCAGGATCTACCTGATGATCATATGTTACAGATACCAATATTTATCAGCAAGTGGAAAAATTTGGAGATTTTAAGGCTTGGAAGCACCTTTCAAATGCAAGAAGTCCTTGCCCAAATCAACATTCACTGCAAGAACTTTATTGGATTGGCTATCGCAAGAGCCCACGTTGAGCAAGATGAAGCATCAGCTATTGTCACCCTACTCCCAAACATAAAGCAATTGTTTCTAAGGCATGCTTACATGGAAAAGGAGAACCTAGTGATGATTTTGCAGGGCTGCAAAGAACTTGAGTATTTTGATGTTAGGCACTGCATAGGTTTCGACGAGGGTGATGATGAGATATTAAAGCTTGCTTCTCACATCCGAACATTCAAGGATGAGGGCTCGATGTTGTATGATTATGATGATGACTACTGCCCTACGTATCGTGTAGACGGCTTCCATGATGGAGACTTCTCTGACTAAAGTGTATTGTATAATGTGTTTGCTTGGGATTGTCAACTTAGACTCAGTTTTAGAAACTCTCCGTTGGGTTGTCTGTAATGGATTGTTATGGAATGGATGAAATATCAAGGCACTAGCTTGTGCCGCTCTTGAACTCCTTGATATTACTTTTGGCTTTTGTTTTCTACTGCTTCTTTTAACAGCTAACAAATACTTTGCTGATTTGCTTGTCAAACAACCTGAAATAAATTGGTACTCACTTGTCTAATGCTGCGGCTGGGGTGGTTTGTGCAAAGCTTATATCAATTTTCTTAATGGATTCAAATTGTTTCCCACTTTGAAAGCTCAACGAAAGAAGAATTCATCCATATCTGGTGCACGCCCCTATGCCTTCTTGACTTGAAGGGGCGATGTCAGGCATGACTTTTTTAAGTAGCTGCTAGGGATGATGAAATTGCAATTAATTTGGCTTAGAAATTTTGACAATTGAAATTTGTAGTATATCCCCAAATTTTTTCCACTTATTAGATGAGCATTGTATATCTTTTTCATAGGTTGAGAGATTGTTTTTATTTATTTTTTTGGGGGATATAATTTCCATTATAATGGTTTTTAGTAGCTTTTATCAAAATTAGTTTAATTGGCACCAAATTCAAGCGCATGAATTAAACTCATATTCAAATCTTCTTGAATTCTGGTATTGTTGACGGATAAAGAGGTAAATAATTATTTTTTGGGGACTTACGTGTAGGTCCTAATAAATGGACTTATTGTTGAACAAGTCCTGCGATAATTAATGATATTTTTTATTAAACACTATTAAAAAATGTCACTAATTATTAATTTTCAACGATAGTTTGAAAATTGACACAAAAAATGTCACTAATTATAAGTTTTAGTGATAGTTTAAAAAAATCGTCACAAAAAAATCACTAATTTTTAATTTTCAATGACATTTTCAAAATTTCGTCACAGAAAAATGTCATTAATTGTAAGTTTTAATGACATTTTATAAAAATCATAACAAAAAAAGTTACTAATTATCAATTTTTAACGACATATGCAAAAAATGTCACAAAAAATTATTTTTAACGATGATTTTACTATGACTTATTTTCAATTGGACTTGATGAAAATTAAATCTAACTATTAGGATTTATTAGGGATGGCAATGGGGGTTAATGGGGTGGATATTAATACCCCATCTCCATTCCCCTATAACAAATTCAAAAATGCTAGAGGCTCCAAAAATTCTACCAAAAGTTTTACCAAATGTCTCACATGGGTGTGGGACCCACATGGGACCCACATTGTGTGGGTCCCACACACATCTCGGAAATATTCCGCCATAGTTAGGGCAGTCAAACCAACTCTCATACGAGCTCCCGGCGGTTCATTCATCTGACCGTAAACTAGAGCCACTTTTGATTCTGCAATATTTTGTTCATTACTCACCCCAGATTCTTTCATTTCCATGTAAAGATCGTTGTGCTAACTTGATCGTCGGAGGGTTTTTCCGGCCACACACCGCCGGGTAGCTCACCGTTACTTGCTCGCAGGTGATCGGACATCGACGGAGCTCGGAAGAAAGGAGTACGGGCTTGCCGGAATATTTGCTCCCCGTACAATAAATTTTTCCCATTCCCCATTCCCCATTTCCCATGGGTACCACCCTCCCCATTTCTTAATGGGTTTGGATTTTCCCCAACCCACTTTAATCCCCATTTTTATTTTATTTTAACAGCCACTTTTTTTTTTTTTTTTTTTCTTTTTTTAAGATTCACAACAAAAGCTAATTATACCTTCAATCTTTTTTTTTAATATATTTAATTTTAACAAATTTTCTTTTTTCTTTTTATTTTTTTTATCAAGGTTTTAGCTAAATATACCTTCAATCTTTTTTTTTCTTTTTTAATATATTTAATGTTAACAACTTATTATTTTTATTTTTATTTTTAGGGTTCACAACAAAAGCTAAATATACATTCAATCTTATTTTATTTTATTTGGTTCAACAACAAAATCAAATACACATTAATTAATTAACTAAAAAGTTTGTTTTATAATAATCAAATATATAATTTTGAGACAATCAAATAGGTTTTAGTAATAGAAAAAAACAAATGTGGAAGAACGTGGAAGATTAAAAAAAAAATTACAACCATTTCTCTCTATCTCACTCTCACTCTCACTCTCACTCTCACTCTCACTCTCTCCCCTACATGTTATAAGAACCTGTTTCCAATGTTATAAGAGTCTGTTTGAAGAAATAAAATGTGAACAAACCTGTCTGAAAAAAGTGTTATAAGACCCATATTAAATTGCATCAGGGCATAAACTAGGAATTGTTTGTTGATCTCTTAGCCACAGACATTTTAGACATTAAACCATCTTTCTCTTAGCAAATTTGAACCATTTATTTTAATTTATCCAAAATCTAATTATACCTTTTAACAAATCTAAACCACTCATTTTAAGATATCTATGCCTTACCACACCCAATCCATCCTCCATCTTCTTCCTTTAGTCCCCCACGAATTTTATTGTTTGTTACTTTTAAAAAATAAAAAATATTTTTTCAATTAAATTTTTACTAATTTCACAACACTATCACCACTATTCTCACCTTCGCTATCACACTACCATCACCATAGCCACTATCATCATCACTGCCGCCTTCACCCCACCACTATGTCACAATCTCTACTTTCACTTTCGTTCCACCACCACCACCACCACCAAATATAAAAAAATATATTTTTAATTTTTTTTATGAAAAATATTTTTCATTAAAAAATATTTTCTATCTAAATAAATGAAGCATAACATTGGGAAACAAGTTGATTTCAGTTAAATCTGTTCATAACTAAGAAAAATTCTTTTATTTTTAAAAAAATTATTTAGTAAAACTTTGTATTCCCTTTTTGTTTTTCCAGCAAATAAATCTTTGTACCCATGCTTTCTAACCAATCACGACTCATGCTTGTTTCGATTCTCTACAATTTTCTTATTTTCAAATACATTCATATATATATATATATATATGTTGTATAAATTGTGTGATAACATAAAACAAATAGATTCATACTCATTAATTGAAATTTCAGAACAAGCAAACCATTCTGAAAATTACAAAACAAAATAAAATAACATAGAAAAGCAAATCGAAACCTGCACTAGATAGTGTCCTTAATTTTTTTAAATAAATTTAAAAAATTCTAGATATGTCTAAAATTTGACAAGAATAATGTGACAATGTTAAATAATCTGTATTTGATTTTATTGTTGAGCCAAATAAAATAAAATAAGATTGAATGTATATTTAGGTTTGGTTGTGAATCCCTAAAAAAAAAAAAAAAAACATATGGGGAAATTAGTGGGTACCCATCCCCAACCCGTCCCCTGTGGATATTTAAAGAATATCACTTACCCTACCCAATGGATAAGAAAAAAAGGAAAAAAATCTATGTATTTGGGTTGGGTCTCCATGGATACCCACATGATAGGTTATCCATTGCCATCCCTAAGATTTATTGTTAGTTTATCCTTATTTTCTAGACTTTTCAACTTTCAAATAATACTCTTCATTTTCCATTTCCATTTCCACCTTCTATAGACGTGTATCTTGTATGTATATATATATGTACATACATTTGTTTCAGTAGAGTGATCAAAATCAGAGAGAAGAAGGCTCTGTCTCTCCTTTTGGAATTAATGCTGTAACAAGCTTTGTCTTTCCATTCTACATCAATTGCATGATTTCAGAGTTTACAAAAACTTGCTTCAAATGTTGCGTTGCTTTTTTTTACTCAATAAATGAATGTATCTATATCTGTTCATGTGATTCTTGGTATAATCTCAATATATGAATCTTTATCTTCTGCATGAATGCATGATTTCAGAGTTTAAACAAACTTTTATTTTCTCAACTCTTTGCTGCTTTTTTTTTTTTTTTTGAATACCTAGCATTTTCTAGTAACATGAGACAAATTTTCAGTTGAAACCTTCACTGGCTACATGGAATCTTTAAAAAAAAAATTCTTAAAAAAAAAAGTGTACTTAAATAAGAACAACATAATTATAACTTTCATAGAGTTGCAAGAAGTTGTGTTCGGTGCAAGTGAAAGTTTTGGCATGGGAAACAACTTTCACTTGTTTTGATTTGTACATCCATAATAATACAACTGTTTTGAGTTATTTTCACTAAGTGCAATTTTCTCTTCTTTTTATTTATCATTTATGCTTACCCTTCATCTTCAATTTGTGCAGATGGAAGGAGAAAAATGGAAGGAATTGAATATGGATTGCTTGGTGAATGTGTTAGGTAGAGTGGGAATAGAATCACTGCTAATTGATGTTCCGTTTGTGTGCAAGTCATGGTACAAAGCCACAAAGAGTCCTCTTTGCTGGAGACAACTTGATTTTCTTGAAATCTCACTTGATGATTGCACTTCTTTATTTTTCTTGGCAAGATTAATCGATGACTATCAAGTAAAGGGAAAATTCTCTTTCACAGCAATCGTCAAGACTTTAGTTAAGCGTAGCGCTACATCTGCTGTGTATGTATCGCTTCCCGACTCTGGCCTCTGTGATGAAGAAGTACTGTTTTACATTGCAAATCAGTGAGTTCTTCATGCCCAATGTTGAAGAAAAAGTTCAAAGAAAAAATGTCACATTTTTTTCCAAACACAAAACACATTTTATGGATTTCACAACCTCTTTTTTTTTTTTTTTTTTTTCAATTTGAAAAAATAATTATTATTTTTAATGTACTTTTTACCCAATTCCAAAACAAACAAATATACCAGGCACTAGTTAGCATTTGACAAAAAAATGCATATTTTTATTTCCTACTTTACAAATTGGCTTTAGGTTGCTGAGTTTTGTGAAAATAGAAGTGATGGAGAGTGCAAGTAAGGAAAAAAAAATGTTACTGCATTTTTTTAGCATGAAAGTAGGGGAAAATACAAGAAGATTAATTTTTTTGTACAATCCACTTTAGCAAGTAACTTACTTTCAATTTCTTGTAATTTTTTTTTATTTTTTTATTTTTATTTTTTTTACAAATATATATTTTGGTAAAAGTAGTCGACTACTAAAAATTTCACATAAATTTCATCTTAAAAAAAATTGTATTAAAAAATAAATTTTCTTTCCTTTTCTTTTTTTTTATAAATATTTTTAACTTCACATCATATTTTTCACTGTAATCAAACCAACCCTTTTGGTTTAATTTTCTCTGTTGTTTTATATTAAGGTGTTTGATTACTTTGTATTAGTGGTTGGTAACCCTTGCTATCTTTTTTGACTCACCAGGTGTCCTAACTTAATAGTATTAGAGCTACCAGCTGATATAGATCATGATGTTGTGTCCAAGGTCCCAAAACTCATGAGCAATTGGAAATGTTTGGAGTTTTTAAGGTGTGGAACCGCCTTTAAAATGGAAGAAATTCTTGCCCAAATTAGCATTCACTGCAAAAACTTTGCTGGTTTCTCTGCTTTTCATGCTGATATTAAGAAAGATGAAGCCACATCTATTGTCACCTCAGTTCCAAACATAAAGTATTTGGGGTTAAGGTATTCAAACATTGATCGAGAGAGTCTATTGATGATTTTGAAGGGCTGCAAAAAACTTGTGTATTTTGATGTAAGGAACTGCAAAGGTTTCGACCTTGGAGATGATGAGATTTTGAAGCTTGCTTCTCATATCAAAACATTCAAGGATGAGGGGTTGCATTTGTCAACATAACATCATCAATGCTATCGTGGCATTATTTTGAATGTGATTTCTATATATAATTTGTGTTTTTTTTTCCCTTTCTATATACATTGATGACAGTCATGCAACTCCTGGACTGAGGGTGTGTTTGTTTGATGGACTAATGTGGCTTTAATTTTACCACAATTAGTTGTTCCCAGTTTTCTTTTTAAGGATTTTGTTAACAAGTGTCTTAACGGCACTAGTTAACAGACCCCATGAACAATAGCAAGGTAGCCATGACGGTAACCAAATCAGTGCCAATGCACACCCGCATGATCTGATAAAATTGGGCATGGTTGTTAGTAGTACAGTTTAGAGGGAGAGTGCAGAATTAAAACAAAAAAAATTAAAGGGAGAGAAACTGTTATATTTATAGAAAATACTATTCATACCAAAAATTCATACAAAAAGTGATTTGGCATTAACATGTGTGAGTAGAGTTGGCACAAGTATCACTATACTGAAGTGTAATATTGTCAAAATACATATAACTTGCATGCCAGCATAAAGTTGCTGCATGGCATTAGCGGTAGCCTACTGAGAAAATGAAAAATAGAAGTAGAAATTTTGAACTTTTGGTAATTAATTTTAAAAAAAGAAAAAAAGAAATTGGGATGTCATTTGAAGAACAGAATGTAAAGACTAAAACAGCTAATAAAGGATTCGGATAAAAAAAAATTCTTAAAAGCTATTATGCAAAGATTTGCATTAACCAACAAAAGTTCAAATAAATATTAACATAAAGTAGTAATAATGAGACACAATAAACCAATGTATAACACATGACATTACAAAAAAAAAAAAATAGTCATTATGAAAAACCTTTAGACATTACTTTGAAACTAAGAGCTAACAGGCGGATCTGGTCCCTGATTTTGATAAGTCTGTAAAAGTAAATGTGTATATATATAATATGAATTGGGCTCTTCTTCCAGTTGAAAAGTCAAAGATATTTCGTTGGTTGAATGTTTTTTCTCGCTAGAAACAAAAACTCAGGGACTTGGGCATCTCTATTAGAAAATGTTTCAAATTCTGAGAATCAATTTAACTCATGAGCTTGAATTTTGTGCATATAATAAAGTTCTCAACCCATTTTAGAGTTATTTTCGTGGAACGAAAGGGGTGTTAATCTTTGGAATTCAAAAAAAAAAAAGAAAAAAAAAGAAAAAAAAAGAAAGAAAAGAAACCAAAGAATCCACCATTTTGGAGTTAGTTTATCTCTGTCTTTCTCTCTCATACACAGACCCATCAACCAATCAACGATATATCTTCCGGACTTTTCAACTGGCAAAAGATATATATAGTTTCACACACACGCGCGCGCACACACACACACATATATATAATACATACACATTTGATTCGATAGAGTGAGTAACCCAAAATCAGATGCCAGAAGAGTCGGTGTATCTTTCCTTTTACAAGTAATACTTTTGAAAGGTTCTCTCTTTACTTGCATTTTGCATTCTACATGATTTCCAAGTGTTCAAACTTTATTCTATTGCTTCTAATTGTGTTGATTAATTTAATGCTCTGGCAGTGAGCCTTTACAATCTGTTCTTAAAACATTTGTATCTGTTTATTTATTTATTTTTCTTTTTTCCTTCCTTTTTTCTCTTTATTTATTGGGAATGTATAACATATAGTATTTTTTTTTTGGGTTTGTGGGTGTAGATGGGACGAAGAAAATGGGAGGAATTAAATATGGATTGCTTGGTGAATGTGCTTGGGAGAGTTGGAATTGAATCACTACTTTTAGACATTCCTTTGTGTCAAGTCATGGTTCAAAGCCACACTCAGTTCTCTTTGCTGGCGACGACTTAATTTTTCTCAAGTCTCAACTACACGATTAATGTATAAATATGAAGTATAGTTTTGCGCCATCTCTATGATGAAGTTCGTCGTCGATCATAGTGATAGATGTGCCACATATCTTTCACTTCCCAACCGTATTAATCTTTGGAATTCAAAAAAAAAAAAGAAAAAAAAAGAAAAAAAAAGAAAGAAAAGAAACCAAAGAACCCACCATTTTAGAGTTAGTTTATCTCTGTCTTTCTCTCTCATACACAGACCCATCAACCAATCAACGATATATCTTCCAGACTTTTCAACTGGCAGAAGATATATATAGTTTCACACACATGCGCGCACACACACACACACATATATAACACATACACATTTGATTCAATAGAGTGAGTAACCCAAAATCAGATGCCAGAAGAGTCGGTGTATCTTTCCTTTTACAAGTAATACTTTTGAAAGGTTCTCTCTTTACTTGCATTTTGCATTCTACATAATTTCCAAGTGTTCAAACTTTATTCTATTGCTTCTAATTGTGTTGATTAATTTAATACTCTGCCAGTGAGCCTTTACAATCTGTTCTTAAAACATTTGTATCTGTTTATTTTTTTTTTTCTTTTTTCCTTCATTTTTTCTCTTTATTTATTGGGAATGTATAACATATAGCATTTTTTTTTTTGGGTTTGTGGGTGTAGATGGGACGAAGAAAATGGGAGGAATTAAATATGAATTGCTTGGTGAATGTGCTTGGGAGAGTTGGAATTGAATCACTACTTTTAGACATTCCTTTGTGTCAAGTCATGGTTCAAAGCCACACTTAGTTCTCTTTGCTGGCGACGACTTAATTTTTCTCAAGTCTCAACTACACGATTAATGTATAAATATGAAGTATAGTTTTGCGCCATCTCTATGATGAAGTTCGTCGTCGATCATAGTGATAGATGTGCCACATATCTTTCACTTCCCAACCGTAGTCTTACAGATGAAGCACTAATTTATGTTGCAGATAGGTAAGTTTTGTGAATTACATTAATGGTGATGATAAAATCTTAAGCAATCTTGTTTTATCATAAGGTGAAGGAATTAATTAATTTATAACTTTTTGTTAGGTGTCCTAATTTGAGGACTTTTGTGCTGTCTACCTTGTTACAATAATGTATAGAGAAAGAGGGAGAGAATAAAATGTGTATATGAATGTTATATTGATATATTCGGTATATTGATGTTGTATTGAATGTTCAGTTGAGCTCACTCCTTTATAGAGGAGAGGGAGAACAAAAGGAACCTTACAAACCGAAAGAACTGAAAGCAGAAGCACAAACCAAACAACATTATTAAAGGTACATTATTAAAGGTTTGACAGCTAATATATATACTTACTAACAGCCCCCTTCAAACTCAAGGAGGATAGGCACAAACCAACTTGAGTTTGGAAAGAGTAACAAAACAGGAAAATAAACTAATACATAAAATAAAATAGGATAAGAGACACTGTATGGTTGTGTCAGACCATTGGTGAAGACACTGTATGGTCGTGTCAAACCGTTGTAGCAGCTAACTGGAATCAATGTCGGGACAATTTATGAGGTCATGCCGGACCAATGTAGAAGCTAACCGAAATCAATGTCGGGACAGTTTACGGGGTCATGTCGGACCGTTGTAGAGGATATTGTGTGGTCGTATCAGACCGTGGTAGAAACTTTGGTGGTGCACCAAGGGGGCGACTTAGGGAGTGCGCCATGGGGTGGCTTGGGTGGTTCGCATGGTGGCTTGGGTGGTTCGCATGGTGTGTAACCATGCTCACCATGATATATGTAGAATGCCCCCCTCAAACTCAAATAGGTTTGAAGATAGAAACCTATTGGAGGTTGAAACAAAAGGATTGATAAAGTGGAGCGGAACGGCTCAACACAGAGTGGAGATGTTATAAAAAAAATAAAAATGGTAGAAAGATTTTTGGAGATGTTTAAAAAAAAAAAAAAAGGGAGAAAGGTTTTTTTTTTTTTTTTGGTGCGTTTTTTTTTTTTTTTTTTGTGGTGGAAAAATAATAATAATAAGAAAATAATGGAAAAAGGGATGATGCTCACTAACGAAGATGGATAATAATGAAATATTGATGAAAAAAGAAAGATAGAAAAAAAATAAAATAAAATAAAAAGAAGGTAGTGGGAACAGGAATCTGGAAAAGCTCACCAACGGAGCGTTAAAATAAGGAAATCTTGAGAGAGAAAAGGAATTTTTTTTTTTTTTTAATGAAAAAAGAAAGATAAAATAAAATAAATAAAGTTGGAGGTAGTGGGATCAGACTGCGGGTTCCTGAAGCTGTGGGTTGAAAATAATAATGATGTGGGGGTGAAAAAGGTTGATAAATGGGGTCAAAGAGCACATGGATTATGGATTCTGAGTTTGTGCATGACAATAATAATAATAAAATGAATGAGTGGAGAGAGAGTTTTATGTTTAAATAAAAGAAGAGTGGGTGGATAATATTAAAATAAAAAGAAACGAAAAGAGGGGGACAAAAGTTGGTGTCTGGGTGTGATTTGCGAGAAGATGCTGCCTGTTGCCTTTGAGAGAGAGAGCTTCATTGATATTACCGTAGACCAGAGATGAGAGACATGTTCAGAATGTGAATAAGGTTGAAACTGCTGTCCGAATTACCCATATCCCCACTGGCGTTACTCTTCGCTGCACAGAAGAGAGATCCCAACTAGCGAACAAGATCAAGGCTCTAAGCCGGTTGAAAGCAAAACTGTTGGTGATAGCAGAGAGAGGTCTGGGTTTGGACGGCCAAGGTGAGTATCTGAGTAATACGTCCCCTCAGATCTGGACGGAATGCTCCATTATGATGTTCTTTGATAATGTTCAGAGTGCTCACACCTCACAATGGCCGAAGAGAAGCACCACCACCAACTATGGTGTGGCGTTGAAGAAGTGACCACATATGGTGAGACCACCAACACCTATGGAAGCGGTGGTGGAGAGAGTAAGTGTAGTGAGAGTACTGGTGTTTATGGAACTACAACACCTCGTTTTTTTGAGGAAACCCTTGATTATGAGAAAAAGGTTAAGCAACACAAGCACCGTGAGCAGCATGGTGAGCTTGGTGCTGTTGTTGCTGGCACATTTGCCTTGTATAAGAAGCTTCAGTCAAAGAAAGACCCAGAGCATGCCCACAAGCATAAGATAGAGGAAGAGATAGCAGCTGAGGCTGCAGTTGGATTTGGTGGGTATGCATTCCGTGAGCATTATGAAAAGAAAAATGCCAAAGAAGAAGAGTTTCTGGTATGTGTTGAAAACTCCAGTGGGCAGCAAAGGCAAGGTTGCCGGCCGGCTGCCCGCCGGAGAGAAAAAATATAGGTCTAAATCTTATGCCTCTGATACCATGTTACAATAATGTATAGAGAAAGAGGGAGAGAATAAAATGTGTATATGAATGTTATATTGATATATTCGGTATATTGATGTTGTATTGAATGTTCAGTTGAGCTCACTCTTTTATAGAGGAGAGGGAGAACAAAAGGAACCTTACAAACCGAAAGAACCGAAAGCAGAAGCACAAACCAAACAACATTATTAAAGGTACATTATTAAAGGTTTGACAGCTAATATATATACTTACTAACATACCTTATGAACATATATTGAAGATCCCAAATCTTATTAACAAGTGGAAAAGTTTAGAGTACTTAACACTTTGTGCAAGTTGCTTTCAATTGCAAGAAATCATTTACCAAATCAGCATTCACTGCAACAACTTTGTTGGATTGGGTGTTCCAAATGCCTATATAGGGAAATCTGATGCTTCAGCTATTGCCACCTTGCTCCCTAACATAAAGGAATTGGATCTAAGATGTGCAAATATTGAAAAGGAGTCCCTAGTGATGATATTGAAGGGCTGTAAAGAACTTGAGTGTGTTGATGTTAGTGATTGTGAAGGTTTTGATAAGGGTGACATTGATATATTAAAGCTCGCTTCTCATATCCGCACTTTCAAGCCTGAGGGTTCGATGTTGTTTGACTCTGATGATGATAAGGAGGGGGACAATGACGGCTTTGATCTTGATTTGATGTTCTATTGTGGCTATAGGTCTTGCTAAAATGTTCATTGTCTTTGCTTGAAATTCTCTACTAGTCCTGTTTTAAAGCTCTGTTATTTTGCTTTCGGCATTAGTTTGGAGGCTTTTGCTTTTACTGCTTTTTAACCTTTTGTTTTGTACTAACTTGCTTTGCTTTTATCCTTTTGCTTAGTTTAGAGGCTTTTTCTTTCAAGCAATTTTCTTTTGTTTTTGCTCTTCGGATTCCAAGTTATTCTCCAACAATTTGACTTAGCGGTGAATAATATTTAACTTTGCTTCATTCCTCTTTTAAATTACTGAATTGTTTATGAACTGCACAATTTCGGTAATTCAATAGCTACTTGTTTTTCTTTAAAAAAAATGTTAGGTTGAACTTATATTACTGTGACGAAAGTATCACACTCATATTTATATCCTTGGATCGTGCTAGTAGTAAGCATTGCTATAGCTACTTGTTATAATGCAAAAAATTCCAAAATAGCTATATTTTAATGGTCTTTTACATATTTTAAAAGAGTATGGGATTTTAAATATTTTACTAAAGGTTTTACCAAATACTTGTGGGATTCAATTGGACATGAGATCTACACCCCTGTGAATAATTTGATAAAACATTTAGAACCTATGATTTTTTATGCGAACTATACTTTAATTGACTTTTTATATTTTTATACACTTTTTACTCGTATCTGTATTAAGAGGTGGTTTGTGATGATCTAAATAAGTGTATTTTTTGACTTTTTATAAAATATGGGTTGGGTATGGGTTGGGTTTGAAGTGATGTGTTAGAAAGGTGATGTGACTTAAATAAGATGATGCGACTTAAATAGGATAGTGACTTTTTGACTTTTTTAGATCATGCCAAACAAGGCCTAATAACCATCATGGTCTCTCATTGGCATTTTCCTTCCATCCAAATATACGGGAGAGTGTTGGGAGAAAACAAAACAAAAAACCAATTCGAAATATCCGAATTCGGCACAAAAATAGCGGAAGTAGTTTATTCTCCCTCTTTGTGTGAACCTATTAGGAGGTAATTTAATAGAGCACAATATATTCTGAAAATAATCTTAAAGCGATGATCCAACAATCACACAACAAGGCGACAGCAAATTTTTAACGTACAAAACCTTCCCGATGTGGAAAGGAAAAACCACGGGACCGTAGTCCACCAAATATCTCCACTATAAACAAATAATGGGTATACAAGAGTTCTCTCTAGATAGAACTAGAGGCAAACAATCAAGAACAACTTACAAATAAGCTTCCTTGGCAACCAAAGATCAAACTACAAAGTTTAGGAAAAATCTCACCAAAAATGGTACTGTTCACGGGCCAAAAACCAGCAGTAAAAAACTCCAAATCTGATCTCCACCGTCCAGAATTTAGAGTCTTGAGTTGTGAACTCGCCTACCAAATTTCAGCTCAATCGGACCACAGATTCTTGTTGATCGGATAGCTTGATCACTGCTGGACAGAATTTCTCATCTCCTCTCTGTTTTGGTGGCAGCTTCTACGTCTCTTTTTGTGTAAAAAGAAAGGGTTTGTAATCCTAAATTTATGGGCCAGATCTTTTCAAAAAACATAATCTCTCCATGTGGGCTTTGGAATTCACATGGGCTTACTAAATGTTTTGGGCCTTCCTCCACATAGGATGGAAACCTAACCCAACAGAGAGAAGACTGGCACACTAATTTATCATCCAAATTTTGTTTCGGTGTGTTATCTTTTAACTCCATCTATATTCCTAAAGTTTAACTTTGTTGGCTACATATTTTGTATATGCCAATCACAGTTCGACACGTGGCAAGATAAGGGCAATACGGGAAAACAATTCAAACTTTCAATCGTAATCGTACACATGGCAGTTAATATTGGTTTTTATAAGATCTGCGTAGTACTGGATCAGCAAAGAGATGCAAAATGATGTGGCTTCAACGTTTATTCATATTTAAATTCAAAATTAGGAGGGAAGCCTAGTTGCAGATATTGGTATAGTGGAGCTAACTATAAGGCAATATGATCAGCGATCATGGAGGGGCGGTTCGACGGTTAGAAGTGTAGTTCGACGGTTGTCATTGAGAAGTATAAATAGCAGAGAAGGCCCCAGAAAGTGCCCCCAGACTCAGATCCAAAAAGCCAGTTTTTTCTACTTTATTTTTCCTTCCAGTTTTTATATTTCATGTTTTTTACATTTCTGTGCTTCAAATTCTTGCACTGCATTTCGTTCATAGGAGTAGTTTTCAAGTAGCTTGTTGCTGTAAACCTCTACGAGGCTGATTTGTATCTTTGTAAGTCTTTCATTTTGCTTAATGAAATGCTATAATTGTTCTTCATTTAATCATTGTTTTCTTAATTCTCCTAAACAAAGCCACCAGTAAAAGTCCTCTTCATTGAGACTGAAAGAACTAAAACACAATCCTCTGATAATTGATTGGCAATTAATATTTTGTAATGACTGATTGATCCTTACTGGCATGCTCACAATTACAAAAATAACCTTCGAAAGCAAAAAAAGCCAACAAACCCGTATTTTAATAAATATGAAGTATCAAATTAAAATTTAAATAAAAATTAAATAGTGATCATAATTTTTCATATTAAATTTTCTTTTAGAGCCTTCAAAATGTGTACATGTGCAACTTTCATCTAATTTTTTTTTTAAAATTTTTATTTTGATCTACAATTTGACTCGTGCAGAGCACATGTGTGTTTGGCATAATTATTTTTTGGTTATTTGGACTAAAAAGTTAATAAGACAAAATATCACATTCAAACCAAAATCATTTTATTTTTTTTCTCACAAAAGTCAAAAAATCCATCACAAACGAGATTTTTTAACCCTGCGCTAAAATAGTCAGAAAGTTGAAAAGTCAACTCGCATCCCAAACGAAGGCAAAAAAAAAAAAATCCATGTCACTTCTTAGGGACATTAATACTTGTACAAAGTTTTAAGGGTACACTAGCTGTTGAAACAATTTGTCTTGAAATCTTTAGTTGGTGGTCATTGAGTCTTCAAAACTTGACGATGATTTTGTCTATATAGAACAGAAATTTGGTGTTTCAAGTCGTGTTACTAAGTCGCTTTCCTAAAAAAAATATTTGCACCCATCAAAAGGTGTGCAGGGGGTTACAACATATTTGCTTCCAGGATACAGTGAAACCTGATCTATCAAGTCTACCGGTGTCTACACTGACGATAATAGATCAGAATACTGTTGATATAATCAAGAGAACCAAGACACTGATAATCAAATCTGCAGAACTTGATTACTAGTAAGAAAAACAGAAATTTGCTTAATAAACTCTTAATCGAAAACTCTAAATCAAGAGGGAGAGAGAGAGAGAGAGAATTGCAGGAATGCTTTCTGAATTTGGATGGATTGAATGAAATGGCTGATTTCACAGCCTATTTATAGGCCTTGATGGATCTGATCGAATTGTTATGTCCCTTGATCGCATTTGATCAGATCTGACCATTGGATCAAAACTACCTTGACTGATCACACCTGAACACGATTGGGTGCCATCTCATCCGTATGATCGCGCGCATCTCCAATCAACGGCTATGAGCAAACCGCTTGATTCATTGCCAACGGACACCACGTCATTACTCTACCCTGTCTAATGCAAATAGGAAAGCGCCCTCATGGCGTCTTGCGCCGATGCGTCCGTGCAAAATGCACCATCAAACACCATACAACCCATGCCACGCGCGCACGTGCGGATGGTGCAATGTGGGTGCATGCACACTAGCTTTCACCTCACAATTTCATATTCAAAGAAATATTCCGTTTAGCACTTTATTAAGCGCTTCAAGTTTTCCTCTCTTTCCGATGTGGGACCAAGTCCCCAAGCTTATTTCAAGCTTTCCAAAGAAAAATAAGGAAGGTTTTGAAAACCTATACATTTTAAAAATCATTCTGAAAATTCCCCAATAGTATCACTGTGAGCCCATTACATAAACGTCTAATTCTTGGGAAGGGGGCCTCCCAAAACCTTTCCATGCACAATGATGCAGTATGTTAATATTTGTTTGTATTTCTGTACAATTGTCACGTTTAATAAAGGAGTACGCTATCATTTGAAACTGCCATTATCTAAACGATTATAAAATTGACCATTTTGAATTATGTTATTTTAATGTATAATTCATTTTGATTTGTTCAAGTTTATTTATTTGTCGCCTTTAATGAAAATGGAAGCTAGACCATTTGTTAGGATCTGGTAACCTGTTTGGTACACCAATAAGCAATCACAAACAATAATACAAGAGATTTACTTGGTTCGGCAATAGCCTACATCTACGGGGGAGATATTCACTATAGAATTATCTCGGAGGGAGTTTACAACACTCACACCTCACTCTCTCTCTATAGCACTCTCACTCTCTTACACACAGATTATACACTCTGTGTTTCCTTGTCTGTGTTATTTTTAGCCCCTCCTCCTTACCTCAATTTATGCACAAAAAAGAGGGAAAACAAAGTCAAGAAGAGGAGTTATTGGGTTGGCTGCCACCTGCTATCTTCCCTTCGATTTCTTGACTTGGAGTCAACCTCTAACTACTCCATGTGGGTTGGAGTTAACAATTCTCCCCCTCCACTCCCATATGGATAACTGACTTCTCACTGGAAGTCCATCCCAGTTAGATTCTTGCAAACTTCTAGTGTGTCTTTGGTGGCAACCTTGGTCATCATGTCCAAAGGATTCTTGTCCGTGTGAATCTTCACTAGCTTCATCAGTTGCTT
>NW_021035851.1:0-11554 GCF_004153795.1 Camellia sinensis
GGGGTCATCCGATCCCAAATCCAGCCAAGTATGTCAATGTAAAAGAGAACCGTTTTTTAATATAGAGCAACGGACAGAGAGAGAGAGAGAGAGAGAGAATAGACTGAGATCGACAGACATAGAGACCTAGATGGACACTGATCGACGAGAGGGACCGAAATCGACAGAGATCGACAGAGAAGAGACCCACATGGACACCGACAGACCAAGATCGCTGGAGACAGACCGAGATAAACAGGGATCGACAGAGACGAGACCGACATCGACATAGAGAGACCAAGATCGATAGCCAATCTTTCAAAAACCTTTGATTCTGCGGCGGCGATGCCAGTGGAGGTTGCCGATCTCAGAAGGCTGTGAGTATCGGAGCCACGACGCTTGGGTGGTCAGCTGGGTCACGACCCTTTGATTTGTTCAGTGTTGTGCAATTGGTTTATGAACACTTCGAAATGTTACTCCTTCTGTGTTTACTACTTTCAGATGAACATATGTTACTCCTTCTGTGTTTACGAACATTTTGAAATGAACCGTTTGTTACTCCTTTTATGGTTATCAACACTTTGAAATTTACTCCTCATACTTTTCGTGAAAATGTTTACCCATTTTCAAAAGTTACTGCTTTTGTGTAAGAAATGTTGGGCATGAGATTTATACTTTTTCTTCCAACTTGACACCTTTTGTGAAAGGCGAACTTAAACCTATTTCGGAAGTCAACTTATACCTTTGTGAAAAAAAAAATTCATCAAATTTACACCTTTTCTTAAGCTTATACCTTTTCGTGGAAGTGCTTATATTTTTTTTGAAAAGTTACTCCTTTTTTGTAAGAATTTTGCATAAAGTTTATACTTTTGTGGTTATATACTCTTTCACAAGAGGTGTAAGTTGAAGAAAATGTATAAATCTTATGCAAAAATTTCTTACACAAAAGGAGTAACTTTTCAAAAAAAATATAAGCACTTCCACGGAAGGTAAAACCTTAAGCAAAAGGTGTAAATTTGATGAATTTATCTTTTCACAAAAGGTATAAGTGACTTGCGAAAAAGCTTTAAGTTGGCCTTCCACAAACGTGTGTAAGTTCGAAGAAAAGGTATAAAAAGTTATGCCAAAAATTGTTACACAAAAGGAGTAACTTTTCAAAAAAATATAAGTACTTCCACGAAAAGGTATAAGCTTAGGCAAATGTGTAAATTTGATGATTATCTTTTCACAAAAGGTATAAGTGACTTCCGAAAAAGGTTTAAGTTGGCCTTCACAAACGGTGTAAGTTCGAAGAAAGGTATAATCTTATGCCAAAAATTCTTACACAAAAGGAGTAACTTTTCAAAAAAAATATAATCAACTTCACGAATATAAGCTTAAGCAAAAGGTGTAAATTAATGAAATTATATCTTTTCAACAAAGAGTATAAGTGACTTGCCGAAAAGCTTTAAGTTGGCCTTCCACAAACGGTGTAAGTTCGAAGAAAAGGTATAAATCTTATGCCAAAAATTCTTACACAAAAAGAGTAACTTTTCAAAAAAAAATATAAGCACTTCACGAAAAGGTATAGCTTAGGCAAAAGGGTGTAAATTTGATGAATTTATTTTTCCACAAAAGGTATAACTGACTTCCGAAAAACCTTTAAGTTGGGCTTTCACAAAACGGTGTAAGTTCGAAGAAAAGGTACAAATTTTATGCCAAAAAATCTTACAACAAAAGGAGTAACTTTTCAAAAAAATATAAGCACTTCCACGAAAAGGTATAAGCTTAAGCCAAAGGTGTAAATTTGATGAATTTAATTTTTTCACAAATGGTATAACTGACTTCCAAAAAAGCTTTAAGTTGGACTTTCACAAAAGGTGTAAGTTCGGAGAAAACGTATAGATCTGTGCCACAAAGAGATGTAATAACTTCGTAAAAACGTCCAACTTCGCTTTTTTTGTAAGTTCCTAAAATCCAACACACTGTATTTGTCTTGTTCAGATAATGCAATGATGAGAGAGAGGGCGTTTAGGAGGGCTTGGCCTTTCTCCAGTAGAACTCTGTTTCAGAGAAGACGAGTCTGGGAGGGCTTGGAATAGCGACTCCGACCCCAAATCCAACCAAGTATGTCAATGTAAAAGAGAACCGTTTTTAATATAGAGCAACGGACAGAGAGAGAGAGAGATCAACAGACATAGAGACCTAGATGGACACTGATCTACAAAGGGGACCGAAATCGACAGAGATCGACAGAGAAGAACCCACATGGACACCGACAGACCAAGATCGCTGGAGACAGACCGAGATAAACAGGGATCGACAGAGACAGGACCGACATCGACACAGAGAGTCCAAGATCGATAGCCAATCTTTCAAAAAAATCTTTGATTTGCGGCGTCGGTGCAAGTGGAGTTTCCGATCTCAGAAGGCTGTGAGCACCGGAGCCACCGCGCTGGGTGGTCAGCGGGCGTCACGACCCTTTGATTTGTTCAGTGGTTGTGTCAATTGGTTTATGAACATTCGAAATGTTACACCTTTTGTGTTTACTACTTTGAGATGAACATATGTTACTCCTTCGTGTGTTTACAAAATTCGAATGAACCTTTGTTATCCTTTTCTGGTTATCAACGCTTTGAAATGTTACTCCTTCGTTAAATATTTACACCATTTTGGAAAAGTTACTCCTTTTGTGTAAGAATTGTTTGGCATAAGATTTATTACTTTGGACTTTTTCTTCGAACTGACACTTTTGTGAAAGCCCAACTTAAACCTATTTCGGAAGTCACTATTACCTTTTGTGGAAAAAAAAAAATTCATTAATTTTGCACCTTTTGCTTAAGCTTACACTTTTTACTGAAAATACTTACACTATTTTTTAAAAGTTACTCCTTTTGTGTAAGAATTTTTGCATAACATTTATACTTTTGTGCTTATATACTCTTTCACAGAAGTGTAAGTTTGAAGAAAAAGTATAAATCTTATGAGAAAAATTATTTCACAAAAGGAGTAACTTTTCAAGAAAAAATAAAGCAGTTTCACGAAAAGGTATAAGCCGAAGCAAAAGGTGTAAATTTGATGAATTTATTTTTCACAAAAGTATAACTGACTTGCGAAAAAGCTTTAAGTTGGGCATCCACAGAAGGTTTAAAGTTCGAAGAAAAGGTATAAATCTTATGCCAAAAATTTGTACACAAAATGAGTAACTTTTCGAAAAAAATATAAGCACTTCCACGAAAGTATAAGCTTAAGCAAAAGGTGTAAATTTGATGAATTTATCTGTTCACAAAAGGTATAAGTGACTTCCGAAAAAAGGTTTAATTTGGCCTTCCACAAACAGTGTAAGTTCGAAGAAAATGTATAAATCTTATGCCAAAAATTCTTACACAAAAGGAGTAACTTTTCAAAAAAATTTAAGCACTTCCACGAAAAGGTATAAGCTTATGCAAAAGGTGTAAATTTGATGAATTTATCTTTCACAAAAGGTATAAGTGACTTGCGAAAAAGCTTTAGTTGCCTTCCACAAACGGTGTAAGTTCGAAGAAAAGGTATAATCTTATGCCAAAAATTCTTACACAAAGAGATTAACTTTTCAAAAAAAATATAAGCACTTCCACAAAAAGGTATAAGCTTAGGGACAAGGTGTAAATTTGATGAATTAATTTTTCCAACAAAAGGTATAACTGATCGACAGACTGAGATCGACAGACATAGAGACCGTTTTTTAAATAGAGCAACGGACAGAAAGATAGAGAGAGAGAGAGGAGAGAGAGAGAGGAGAGATAGACTGAGCTCAACAGACATAGAGACCTGGATGGACACTGATCGACAGAGGGACCGAAATCGACAGAGATCGACAAGAAGGACCCACATGGACACCGACAGACCAAGATCGCTGGAACAGACCGAGATAAACAGGATCGACAGAGACAGACGCATCGACACAGAGAGACCAAGATCGATAGGCCAATCTTTCAAAAAACCTTTGATTGCGGCGCGGTGCCAGTGGAGGTGCCGATCTCAGATGGCTGTGAGCACCGGAGCCCACCGACGCTTGGGTGGTCAGCGGGTCACGACCCTTTGATTTGTTCAGTGGTTGTCTCAATTTGGTTTATGAACACTTCGAATGTTACTCCTTCTCTGTTTACTACTTTCAGATGGACATATGTTACTCCTTCTGTGTTTACGAACATTTTGAAATGACCATTTGTTACTCCTTTTCTGGTTATCAACGCTTTGAAATGTTACTCCTTCATACTTTTCGTGAAAATGTTTACACCATTTTTGAAAAGTTACTGCTTTTGTGTAAGAAATGTTGGCATGAAGATTTATATTTTTTCTTCGAACTTACACCTTTTGTAAAGGCCAACTTAAACCTATTTCGGAAGTCACTTATACCTTTTGTGAAAAAAAAAATTCATCAAATTTACACCTTTTTCTTAAGCTTATACTTTTCGTGGAAGTGCTTATATATTTTTTTAAAAGTTACTCCTTTTGTGTTAAGAATTTTTGGCATAACATTTATACTTTGTGGGTTATATACTCTTTACAACAGGAGTAAGTTTGAAGAAAAAAAGTATAAATCTTATGAGAAAAATTATTTCACAAAAGGAGTAACTTTTCAAAAAAAATATAAGCAGTTCCACGATAAGGTATAAGCTGAAGCAAAAGGTGTAAATTTGATGATTTATTTTTTCACAAAAGGTATAAGTGACTTCCGAAAAGCTTTAAGTTGGGCTTCACAAAAGGTGTATGTTCGAAGCAAAAGTATAAATCTTCTCAATTCTTACACAAAAGGAGTAAGTGTTCATAAAAGGTGTAAAATGATTTATACTTTTCAGTAATCAGTTATGCCTTTTTCTGAAATTCCTTACGCCTTTCTTGAAAACTTATACTTTTCTTGTGACCATTTACACCTTTAGTCATATAATATATTATTTTATTAATTTACCTGGAAAGTGACCTGCGCTTAGCAGGTCACCAATGTGTAAGTTTCCAAATATTTTTTGATATAACCCAATACATATAAATGTGTAAATGCAAAATAGAATGGTGTAAGTACCTTGCATACCATATGCAAGGCACACATGAGAAAAGTCCTTAAAGTTTTGAATAGATAACTTTCCTTTTGAAATGTGTAAATCAAGGCATAAAAGCTATTTAAATTTTTAAATATATTAATAAACTTTCCTTTCACATTTAAATTTTAAAATGAATTAATTAACTTTCCTTTTGAAATAGGTAAATCAAGGTATAAAAGTTATTTAAATTTTTAAATACATTAATTAACTTTCCTTTTAATGGATTAATTACTATTTTTTAAAATGATTCAATAAAAGTTATTCAATTGAATTTTTTTCTTATTATTTAAAAAATGGAGCTTTTTTGATAAATCCTCTTTTTAAGAGTTTTATTTTATCTAACCCATATTATTTTTTATTATTTCATTAGGTCCTATTTGAGATAAGAAAACCAAAACACTCTCAATCTCTCCTACCCTCTATTAATGTTGATTGTCATTATGTTTTGAAAGTTTTCATGTATCAAGATGTTGACTATCATTATATTCATATTAATTTGAAATGAATTTTTGTCATTGTGTTGTCAATTACATGATATAAATATTCGCATCATGCAATTGAAATGAATATTCACATTAATTTGAAATGAATTTTTGTCATTGTATTGTTAATTACATGATGTGAATATTCATATTAAAACATACGAATGTGAACGTTCACGTCACTATGTTAGATGAGAGAGAATATTCACATGTTGTAAATGTTCACGTCACTACATGTTGTGAATAAAAATGTGTTGTTAACTAAAAATATAATGAACGTTATTTTAATGTGTTGTCAATTAAAAATAAGAAGGTTCACATATTGTGAACGTTCATATCACTATATTAGATGAAAGAGATTTTTTCAGAAAGGTGTTGTGAACGTTCACATCAGATAAGAGAGAATGTTCACGTTATTTTTAATCTATTGTCAATTAAAAATATATTCACATTATATAATAATATAAAATAATAACATCAATATTATTTAATTTGTATATGAAATTTCCTATGCTTTAGTCTTTTCCCTTCTCTCTCCTCCCCCAACATTAAATATCAATATTAAATATAAGGGCATAAGAGTCTAAGAAAATAATGTAAATCAAGAAAAAAAGACTTTATGGAATAAAAATATAAATACATGAGACTAAGTGGGTTAAAAAATTTCTTCATGGACTTCTTATGTTAGAACACTTTTAAATGAAATTTATCAATAAAAAACCCTTTAAAAAATAATAATTCTAAAAAAATAGTATGAGAGTTTTGAATTTCACAATGCCTTCTCATTAAAAATTTCCTTTCACTTATATAATATATAAATAGATATTATTAAATTTATTTGACCATTTTATTTTACCTGCACCGTGCATCTACGTAAGAAACTTAAGTTTCATATATATATATATATATATATAATTAGAAATGCCATATATATCACTAATTTTTTATTTTTTTTTAGGGCAAATTACGCTTTATCCCCTCAACTAATACCATTTTTCACTTTACCTTCTTCATCTTTTAAAAAATTTCAATTTAATCTTTATGTCTCTATTTTGTTAACAAAATAGATCAAAAAAGTGCATATAATATGCACATTTCATATTTGCGATAGATCTTTAACGTAGTGTTTGGTTAAGAGATTTGAGAAAAGATTTGAAAAGAAAAATAAAAAAAGACAGATAAAATGTGAATAAAATATACCTACATTTCACCTAATTTCACACATTTTTTTTTTCAAATTTCTTTTTAAATGCTTCAACCAAACAGAGCATAAAAGATATTTTTATTATAAATATAACATCTACACATTATATACTTTTTCTCTGACTCTTTTGTTAATAAAACAGAGATACAAGACTTACATTGAAAATTTTTAAAAGATGAAAGAAGTATATTATACCAATTTTTAATTCGAATGAATAAAATTAAAAACGGTGATTGTTGAGAAAGGTAACGTATAACCTGCCTTTACTTTTATCCGCCAAATATTCTGAATGAGTGTTGGTAGAACGTAAAGACATCTACAACACCACTTAAAAGACTGCCCATTTGAGTAGTGTGTTCAGTAGTTATTATTCATAATTCACTTTTTTTAGTTAAAGATAATTATTAAAAATTTAATGAAACAAATAATATTTTATTATTATGTACTTTCCATGATATAAAATATTAAAAATAAACAAGTAAGATATAACTGTGTTTATATATAAAATATTATACCAATCAGTGTGTTTGGTTTGAATTTTTTGGATTAAATTTTTTTTAAATTGACTTTTTTTATTTTCGTATTTTTTTTGTTTTTAGTGAATATTTTTTAAATTTTAAACATTTTTTTTACTTTTTTAGATACCCCTTACTTAGATGTATTTAAAAAGTAAAAAATTTGTGAAAAAATATTTTAAAAAATTAATAAATACATAAAAATACAAAAAGTATACTGAATTCTTATATTTTTTTTGTATTTTTGATATTTAGTGAATTTTAAAAAAAATTATAATTTTTTTACTTTTTAAGTGTATTTATATTAGGTGTGTTTAAAAAGTAAAAAAAAATTGATTAAAATATTAAAAAAATTCAGTAAAAATAAAAAAAATAAAATCGAAAAAATAAGAAAATAAATTTTTTTGAAAAGTGAAAACAAACAAGGTGAATATTTTTATTAAAAGCCTCGTGTGAAAGTGAAACACATGGTGTGGACCTCATGTGAATCGTACCTGAGACATCTCATAAAAATATTTGTAAAACATTGGGTCACTAAGATTACTCTTACATATAAAGATTCATCCTATTTATAAATAAATAAATAAATTGAAATCAACTCTATCACATAAAAAATTCACAATAAAAAACAGTTGTCTTTAAATTTGCAAAACATACGATCACTCACCTCTGGTGACCATGAATTCATCATCAACAATCACTCTCCGTCCATTCCGATTAACCGACGTAGACGATTTCATACTATGGGCCGGCGACGATCGAGTGACTCGCTCGATCCGATGGAACCAGGGACGGATCCAGGATTATGACTTTGGGGGGCCAAAGTACGTTTAACCTCTAACTAATAAAATTTGAAATTCAATACCAATTTCTACTAGTATGAAAAAAACCAATAATGTTACGATAAAATATTGAACTATATATTCCTTGTCAACATAGTTGAGTACCAAAAGATGATCATACAATTGAGAATATTTTTTTGCCCATATTCACTTACAAAAAGTAGTAACTATTTCTACATGCATTTATTTACTAAAATTAGGCATCTTCAATTGAGCTCGACGTTCTTTCATAATATCAAAAGCATCGATGATAGAGTCTACATCAAACCCTCGAGCAATATCCTTTTCAATGTACGTAATCAAGTAACTAGCCAGAAAACCATCTTCCATCCTATTGCGCAATTTAGACTTAACGAGTTTCATAGCTGAAAATGCACGTTCTGATGTAGCAGTTGAAACAGGTAAAGTCAACACAAGACGGATCAATCTATTAATAAGAGGATAACTTGTCGACTTTTTTGTTTTTGCCAACATTTGGCACAACTCAGAAATGGTTGACAGCTTCTGAAACTCGGGAAGTATGGAAATATCAAGCTTATAGTTTTCCAACTGATACTTCAAATGCAATTTTTCTTGCTCGGAGAAATCCATGGGATAAAATTTATCTACAAGTTTGCAAATATCCTCAATGTTGAATGATCTATAACCATCCCTAGGATCCAAAGCTGAGCTAAGAACAAGCAATTCCATTACATCTTCCTTAAACCTATTGTTTAATTCTTGTAACTGGGAATCAACTATAACCATAAAAATATCAACTCGAAAATGATGTTCCATGGTGAGCTGATCTCTTTCAGAACGAGACCGACCTCGGCCTCCTTTATAAGGACAACTCATATCAGGAATCTGTATACCATGATCATTAGAAAATAATTTAATTTTCTCCAACAATGGAACCCATCCATCTTCTCTAAATTTTTGAATAAGTATCTTCGTTGTAGACACCAAATGCATTGCATTTAATATATCTTGAGATTTACTTTGCAAAGCTTGGCAAAGATCATCAGTAATCTCCATGATATCCCTCATAAGATGTAAGATGAAGACAAACTCAAAAGATGTAATGGAATCATAAACTCCATCTGCCTCAGCTCGTTGATTCAATTTGCTTCCATCATTAATTATGTTTCTTAGGACTGCACAAGTAGCACTGAACATGTTTATCAAACTACAAATGGAACCCAAATGAGAACCCCATCGAGTATCTCCAGCTCGTTTCAATGTTCTAATCTGATTTTTTCCTTTACCAGTCTCAAATTCATCATCAATGGCAAGCTTTTCAGCAATATCTGCAGCCTGAGCAGCTCTTAATTGATCATGTCTTTTGCAAGATGAGCCAACTATATTAATTGCTTAAGTCAAGTAAGAGAAAAATTGATTGATAGATATAACCTGTTTAGATACTCCTACTAAAGCCAATTGGAGCCGATGAGCAAAGCAATGAACATAATATGCGAATGGACACTCAGCACAAAATAGAGCCTGCAACCCTGTCCATTCTCCAGACATGTTACTAGCACCATCATATCCTTGACCACGAATATTTTGCACACTAAGGTTATGAAGAGAAAGGACAATACAAATTTCTTCTTTCAAAGTTGCCGACGTGGTATCTAACACATGAACTATGTCAAAGAAACGTTCTTTTATAAAACCATATTTATCAATAAATCTCAAAACAATTGCCATTTGCTCTCTTTTCGATTCATCTTCAGATTCATCAACTAGAATGCAAAACTTCCCATCATTAATCTCCTCACGAATGAATCTTTGTATCTTATCAGAGAAAATATTAAGAATCTGCTTTTGAATCCCATGGGAATGATAGGAAGCATTTTGAGGAGCATTTTCCAAAACCACTGATGCCACATCCTCATTATAAGAAGCCAAGAGCTTTATCAACTCAATAACATTCCCTCGGTTGTTAGATTCGTGGCGTTCATCACAACCTCTGAAAGCGCAGGCTTGGAATGTTAACCATTTAATCACATCTATCGAGGTCTTCAATCGCAAACGATTTCTAGCAATTTGTATGGAAGTTTGTTTTTCAATAATTGCCTCAATATGTTGCGCTTGATTTGTTAAATCACAACAACATTTGATAGCAACTCTATGCGATGAGTTAGGATCCTTGCCAAATGCGATAACAAAGGACAATTCTTCCCTTCATTGACTTTCTTCCAAGAAAAAAATCCCTCGATTGTAAAAGCACTAGATCCAGGGCGTCCAGTTGGCTTAGTAAAAAGAAAACATTGAAGGCAAAACGCACGATTTTTTGTTGGAGAGTATTCCAACTAATCCAGAAATAACTTGTACCAAGAATCTAAAAAACGACGCCCATTCTTATCAGTTTCAAAAGGTTGATTGTTCGGAGCCTTGGGTTGATATGGCCCGGATTTGATATAAGCACGTCTGATCTCATCACGTTCACATACCGGATAATCCCATATTTGTTAACGCAACCCCGGATCCCTCACCAAAGAAGATGTATCAACATCTTTAGATTCGACTCTTGGAAGTTTAGAAGGACGTTGTTCCAAAGGAGTTGAAGTTTCAACATTATTGGTGGAACTTTGAACGATATTTTCAGAACCTCTTTTCTTAAAGAAGAAATCAATTTTTTTGTTCGCCATGATTAACTTAACAATTGTACCTGAATCACAAACTAGCAGACAATTGGACCACCCATATTCAAACTTCAATCAACAAACATAAATATGAAAACAATCACCTCAAATAAGTCCATTAATTCTTAGACATAAATAATAATTGTATTTGAATAAAAAAACTAACAGACAATTGGGGCACATATTGCATAGACAGAAATATGAGTATAATATAAGCTCAAAAAACTAACTGAAAAAAAAAAAGAAAACATATTGCATAAATTCCAATTAATCTCAGACATAAATTATTGAAACTTCAACCAACATAGACAGAAATATGAGTATAATGTAAGCTCAATCCATCACTATCTCACAATTGAGCCAACTGTATGCAAATTTATTTAATACCCTTCCCAAAAAATTAAAGCAAATTAAAGTTGAGAGCAAACCCATATATGATATAATATAACTTTAAAGCAAACCCCAAAAAGCAAACCCCAAAAAGCAAACCCATATATGATATAATATAACTTTAATCCCAAAAAAGTCACAAAGATCAACAATGAGAATATTAAAGTTGAGAGCAAATTTATTTGATTACCTTCTTGAGGAGTCAAGACAAGGGCTGGGCTAGGCGTTGCGTTGCACTCCGTAACTCCGTATCGGTCGTCTCTCTTATGCTGCCTCTCAGACTCAGTTGTTTTGTTTACTTTATTTTAGACTTAGTGCTTCTTAAGCTTCCAAAGCAAGTCTTGGATTGTATATTATATATATATATATATTTAAAAGTTTCATATTTACACTTTAACCCACTAAAGTGTTTAAAATTTTGTTTTCATTTTGATTTAATTTAAAAAATACATACA
>NW_021035852.1:0-14268 GCF_004153795.1 Camellia sinensis
TCAAAACCGTTTAATGTGTAGAACTCGTCGAATACTATATACTTGTAAAAAAATGACGTTGATCAAATATCGATAGCTATCTAATCGAATAAGTTTTTTTCAACCGCTAACTATAACATCATCTATTTTATAAAATTTAACTGATTTAATCATATAGTTACCGATATCCGATTAACGTGATTTTTTACAGCATATGTACTCGATGATTTTTACACATTGAACGGTTCCAAATATATTAAAACAGACCCGTGATATGACCCTTATTGAGCGGAATAACACCGTGTTATGTGCTGCACCTAAATAAGTGTATTTTTCCAAAAAGGCAGCTCTTCATGGGGATGGCAGAGTTATCTAAATGTAATTATTGTATAATTATTTTTTAATATGTTTTTTGGTGAATAATGATACCTTATTAACTTTATGAGTAACTTTTTAATTTTTTATCTTTTTTAAGACGTGTCAAACTAGGCCTTACTTTTTGTGATCATTTCTATAATTCTATGTTTGTAGAATTATAAATTTTGCTAAATTTTATGATTCTTTTGTTTTTAAAATCACAATGAGTGAAAGTAGAATTTGCTAATCCAACTTTTAATTTTTTTTTTCTTTCTTTTTATATTTAATATGAACAAGCATTGTGAATAAGAAGGCATAAATACATGTATGCTATAAGGAATCCAAAAATTGGAATAATAGTTTTTTGAACAGCAGATCTAACCATAACAAGGACAACACAAGAGCATCTCTTTGACATTGGCAACTACATCTCAAAATGTAATAATTTGACAACTTGTTCTAATATTATAAAAAAAAAAAATGTTGGACCTTTTTAATATTTTGAAAACAAAAAAGAAAAAAGGTTGAAACACACTAAGGCCTGCTTGTATCGGCCAACAGACAATCGGGCCCATGAAATTATAACCAGCCCATATTGGACCATTCAGTGCCCAAACCACTCTTAGCCCAACTTACCCAACGCACACTGCAAAAGATAGTACAATCGGCGGCGTACAATATAATTTGCCGGCGCACAAGGTGCAGTCATCATTACTACTCCCTCTTTCTTTTTCAAAAGAGAGTGCGGGCATAGCCCCAATTTCTCTGATCGGACCCCTAAATTTTATCGGGAAAAAGAAGGAAAAGAAAAGAATGCCAAGAAGAGAAATAATCACACTGCAGGTGGGACAATGCGGGAACCAGATCGGGATGGAGTTCTGGAAGCAACTCTGCCTCGAGCACGGCATCAGCAAAGACGGCATTCTCGAAGATTTCGCTACTCAGGTTCGCTCATTTTCACCTTTTTTTTTTTTTTTTTTTTTTTTGAATTTGGATATTTGGTTTTCAGTGCATATGTTTTGATTCGGTATACCCATTATCTGTTTGGTTGCCGAGAAAAATAAGCAAAAAGAAAGAAAACGAATGTAAATTTGTGTTTAATGTTGAAAAGGAATTATAAATTAAGAATTGAGATTTTAAGAATTAGGCTCAGTTGTGAGAGTGTTATGCATATAAATATAGGTGTACATGTGTAGTTTCTGTGTCTATATTTGAGCCGAGGCTGGAAATTTTAATTTATTTTCTTTTCTTACACTTTCTTAGTAAAGAAATGGTGCAGATTGGCTGTCTGTTTGGATTAATATGATTTTCTAATATCAATTGAGCAATGATATTCACACTCCATTTTTAGACAAAAAAATGGAGAGTGAGAGGACTGTGAATAAATATCATTGCTCTATTAGTTTCTCAAATAGGTACTAAATCATCTAACATTATCAGGTTTGTAATTTTGTCGCAAACAAATGTGATTAAATATATTGTTTTGGTTTCACTTTTAAGGGTTACTTCTACTTGGATTTTCTGTTCACAATTCATGTACATTGAACTTGACTCGCATCTATACATTTTATATATAAGTATATAATAAAGTAGGATGGTTTTAAATTTGTCCTACAAACATTTGTCTTGCTAGGACATTTGGACGGCTGAGATCTATTCAAATTATAAAACAACGGTTGAGATATATTTTTCAAAAAATATCTTACATGTACATTTTCTATTTTCCCGCTTCTCTCTTTGACTTTTTTTCTTTTCTCACCCATCCTTCTATAATCCCATGATCCCACCTTCCATGATTCCATGATCCCACCTTCCTCTCACTTTTCTTTTTTTTTTTTTATTTTCTCCCATTTTTATTTTTCGCTCTATTTGTTTTTTAATTTTTATTTTCACCTTTTTGTTAATTTATTTTTATTCATATTATATGAAAAAGTCTGCGATCTAGGAAGCACGGATACGGATACGGATACGGATACGGGTACGATACGATACGGATACGGCGATACGACAAAATTTGAAAAATTAAGATACGGGTACGGCGGGTATACGTTCGTAAAAAATATTATTTTCACAATTTTTAGTAATGTAACATCCATAAAAATAAAACTTAAACAATTTTTAGTTCTTTTAAACTAATAATCTAAAATTGTTTTATTTAGCACAAAAAAAAATCTAATATTTAGCACAGTAATTAATTTACAAACCATAATGATATTTTTTGCAAAAAAAAAAAAATGTGACAATTTATTTAGCCAAATAGGTTCAACTTTTTTCATAACCAAACACATTTACAACTTATTTTAATTATTTTAAACTAATAATCTAAAATTTTATAAGTATAAAAGCTAACATATAAATGATATCAAAAGGGGCCAATGTGAAAACATGAAATTTCTTAGTTTTCATTTCAGAATCTGTAAAAAAAATTTAATATAAATGATATCAAAAGGGGCCAACTTAGTTTTCATTTCATTTCATTGAGAAAAAAATTTCCCCTATAATCTCAAATTTAATATTGATTTCATTTTATAAATCTTAAAGAATAAAGAGTATATTTTAAAAAAAAAAAAAAAAGAAAGAAAAAAGAAAAAAATTGTGTATTATAAAAACAGCAACAACCAACAGGAGATCGAAAGAAAGAGAGAGGAGAGCAAGACGAGACGAAAGAGGAAGAGGGAGAGATCGAGCGAGAGCGAAAGAGAGAGTGAGTGAAATCGAGTCTATCAGTCCAGAGAGATCGAGCGAGAGCGAGAGGGACTGGGAGAGAGACCAAGATGCCGGGCACTAAATCAAGAGAGAGGAAGCGAAAGGGAGAGAGAGAGGGACGAACCTGATCGACGACGACGACGACGCTGCTGTTCGCAAACTTGATCGACAACGCTACTATCCAGAGAGACGACGCTGCTGTTCCTCCTTCTTTGCTGCTGCTGCTAGGGCTTGGTTGGTTGTTTTTTTTGGTTTTATTTTACATAACTTTTGTTATTTTACAATTTGACCCCATTATAAGTTTTTAAAATTATTTTTTCGCCCCGCCGTATCCTGAAAGTATCCGAGCGTATCCCTAAAGTATCATCACGTATCCCAAACGTATCCGAAATTCAAAAAATTTATAAAAAAAATAAGATACTTATTTTCCATATCCGATACGTATCTTGCCGTATCGGACGCGTATCCGTATCCGATACGTATCCGATACGCGTACGGGGGCCATTTCGGAGTATCTGTGCTTCATAGTCTGCGATCCTAGAATTAGGAGTCAGATTTTACTGTGTATAGTGGAGATTATATTAATTAATTTTTTAGTCCACAAATTAAATGAATATGAACAATTAATTATTATTTTTAAATATATTGAATACCTGATAGACTTCGTAAATTTAGACCTCATATGAATCTTCAACATTTATATAATAAAGGAAGATGATTTTTGAATTTGTCCTACTAAGACATTTAGACAGCTCAGATTTATTCAAATTATAAAACAACGGCTGAGATATATTTTTAAAAAAATATTCTACATGTACATTTTCTATTTTCCCATGTCTCTTTCTTACTTTTTCTTTTTCTCACCCATCTTTTCATGATCCCATGATCCTACCTTCCTTTCTCTTTTCCTTTTAATTTTTTTTTATTTTCTCCAATTTTTATTTTTCTCTCTATTTGTTTATTTTTTTTATTTTCTTCTTTTTGTTCAATATATTTTACACATGTTTCCATATAATGCTTGTATGCCATAATACATTAGGACATTACGGGCATACATACAATTTTCATATAATTATATAAGCAAAAGCAGTATTGTATGTATGCCCGCGAAAATTGTATATATGCTAGGCATATCTGTCTATCTAGCTATATATTATATAAGCAAAGCGAGTTTTCGTGAGGAGTTTTGTGAGAACTCCAAAATTTTATAATAAATTTGTGCTTTATCAAATTAAAAAATAAATTTAAATAGTGTTGGGATTACAATTATATTCTAATCCTAATATTATTTACACCGTGCCTTCAGGCATGCATACAATTTTCATATAATTATATCAGCAAAAGCAGTATTGTATGTATGCCTGTGAAAATTATATGTATGCTAGGCACATCTATCTATCTAGCTATATATTATATAAGCAAAAGCGAGTTTTCGTGAGGAGTTTTGTGAGAACTCCAAAATTTTATAATAAATTTGTGATTTTATTAAATTTAAAAATAAATTTAAATAGTGTTGGGATTATAATTATATTCTAATCCTAACATTACTTATACTGTGCCTTTAGGCATACATACAATTTCCTTATAATTATATAAGCAAAAGCAGTATTGTATGTATGCCTGTAAAAGTTGTATGTATGCTAGGCACATCTGTCTATTTAGCTATATATTACATAAGCAAAAGCGAGTTTTCGTGAGGAGTTTTGTGAGAATTCCAAAATTTTATAATAAATTTGTGATTTTATCAAATTAAAAAATAAATTTAAATAGTGTTGGGATTACAATTATATTCTAATCCTAACATTATTTATACCGTGCCTTCAGGCATGGGCATACGCTAGTCATAAATATTTCAACAATTGAGGCAGAGGGAACTTACAAAAATAAATCTATAAATAAAGGCAGAGGAGCACACATGTAAATGTGGTTTATGCAGGTTAGGGTCCATTCTTGACTCTAATTCATGAATTCAGATTCATAAAACTGGTGCATTTCCTGATGTATAATTGTTACTTAGGATGAATTTTTAAGGGTAATGCCCTCCTCCATATTGTAGTGTAGCATATTTAATACATATGCACTGGAATATGAGTATCCCTTTTCTTGAAGCCTCATTCTTGGCACTCTAATAACATTCAATTGGAACTTTGTCGACTTCATTTCACATTGGTGATTCCTCACTACAAATATCTCTTTGTAAGTTGCTTACTTATCATACTTAGCATGAACATGGTGGCTTGTGATTAAATACACTGAATTGTAAATGCCACAGGGAGGTGACAGGAAAGATGAGTGTTTTAGGTTCTACCTCTCGGACCTATGGAATGAGCCAGTGAGCACATCCTACGTTTTATGGACTTTGATTTGGAGTCCCTAGTGGTTATCAATTGGTATTCAGAATCTAAAGGAATATCGATAATTCTTCATAATCCCATATGAGTAACATGATACTCTGTGTTCAATTGGGCTTATTGGTTTGCTGAGAAATAAATGGCCAGTAGAAAAGATATCATCAGGTTCTTAGTGTTCTACTATGTTTGCTAGTAGCTTATATTTTCAACCGCTACCTGTCTGCGAAGACTAATTTGTCTGTTGCATAGCTTCGAGATACAATATCAGTACCTTATGAAAGTGCCCCCTAATACTTAAGTTAAATATAATGCTGGCATAATGTAGTGATTATTTTGCGGATGTGCCTTGCTTCAATTTGTAAAATATGTTTGATAACGTTAAACTGAATTTTCAATTATCGTAGTGAGTATATGTGAATTCTTAAGTTTCGAACAATGTTGGAATTTTGGCCTTGCGGTCAGTGGATGAATTTTGTTTATGCTCCGGGCTTCTGTGGTTGTCCGGAAGGAAATTGTATCTTAGCCAGTTAGCAGGTGAGTATGTTACTGTAATATTCTTGGAAGTGTTAATAATATTTTTGTCTCTTATAGTTATGTATAGTTTTTTTGTGGTTTGTAGTCGATAGTTCTTTTCCCTTGAAGGACTAAGAGTTGACAACAAAATAGCTAATTCCTTAGACACAAATGTTTTAACAACTCATTAAGCCAGCTCAACAAGAAAGATATAATAAGATACTTGACTATAGAAAAGGAGCGCCTAAACTTCAATAATTCCAATCAAAATCAAACATTCTTTGCGAAGTGTTATGCAATATTACGTGATCCCTAAAATCTGTCTTACTTCTTCGTTGATCTATTGATATGATATTCATTACTTCACCTGTCTCTTCTCTTTGAGCCCTAAATTACATTCCCTAGTACATCATCTCCTAAGCAGGTGGCTTGCATATTTTAGTACGCTAGAACAAGACGCTTCAAATCGAACCATCACTCTCTGTCTGATACATTTCTTCGCCTATTAAATTCATAAAAGCATCTTTTTAATTCAAATATTTTGAGACTCAGCTTGAACACTCCTAAAATTGCTCTCATATTCGTTCTTGGTGGCATAATAAACACATCTTCAACCTTATACCATTATCTAAGATCTGCGTTGTTGTGTGGAGTTGTGTTAAGACACAAAGAAATACAAAAAGCGAGAGTGTCGTAGATCAGAATAAAAAAGATTTAAATTTTCCGTTTATATAACATGTATGTTTACTTAAAAGCTTAATAATGAGAAGCGTTTAAAGGTTCAAAAGGCAGCGTATAAACCCAGTGCTGTTATTGAACTACAATGTTTTTTGTACTGGGTCGTCTATCTGTCTGCAAATATGGCTGCCGTCCTGGAGATGTTGAATCTTTTATTTGGCCGAGTGTTCTCTTCTATCAGTTGCCTTTCGTTTTGCACACTTTTCTTTGTGGTCTTGTGAGCACTACGCGTTACGCTCATTGAGCGATGTTTGCTAATATTTATAATGTTTCTGTATCAGGGAACGACCGTGTGTGAGAGCCGAAATTAAGGGCCGACATTTGGGATTTGACAGCGAGATACGCTGCGTACGGAAGTGATAGCCTCGAAAGGTTTGTTCTTTCGAGCCACTTCAATTCGCGTGGGGAAGAGGGAGGAGAGCTTACAGCGCCACTTCCTTCTTTGGACTACTACATTCATGCTTAAGATGAATATACAAGATAGGTATTGGAAAAAGTAGAGATCGTAGTGAAATTTAATTATTAAATGTGTTGCCCATTAAAAACCACTCGATCTTGCTATGAGATTTTCTAAAGCATGGGTTTTGAGAGTTCAGCTCCGTTGGTGCGTCGTGAGTTGAATCTCAGTGTTTTGTTAGTTTGCTGGAAATATTGTGCGTTTAGATAAGGCTTGTGTTTGAGGATGTTTCTTGAAGCTCCTAGATTTGTATTTATTTTTTTGAGCGTTGTGCGAATTTAATTTGCATTGTGCTATTTTGTTGACCGACTGGTTAGATGGAGTGGTAGATCAATGAAGTTGCGGTTTTTAAAAGTAAAAGGGGATTTTTGAAAGGGACGTTAGAAACGGATGTTTAGATTTGAGATAATGGATCACCTTTGGAGTATAGGGAAGCGGCAAATGAACTTTATTTTTCTGAATTATACATTTTGTGCCATCCGATAATTTGCATAAAGTATATGTGAGCAAATTAATGGTAATTTACTTTCAAACAAATTCAAACGATCTCAGCCATTGGTCAAATTATAAGATATGAAAACATAAATGACACATTTATGTTCATCCCCTCTGTGGTAATTTAGGTGATAAACATTGCGTTTCGAATCTTGATATGCTAGGTGAATCTTTAGCGTACAAAAACATAAAAAAAAGTAAGAAATTTAACTTAATTTTGCATCTGTGGGATCCGTTGTGAATTAGTAATGGTCAACACTTTTCTTTTCGCACGCAGATAGCTCTTCAGTAGTTACTAATAGGAAGCACAATATGAAATGTCGTTTCTTTACTTGTCTTTGCCAGCGTATATATTTGTTAATGTTTAATGGCTTGTGTTTCTTTCTTGAGACTAATAATTGCTTGAGTTGTTGTTTAGTAGGTATGGAGATTCATATTACTGTTTTATGAGACTGCTGAGATGAATTGTTCGTTACAGTCAGATAGCGCGTTTATCATTAATCGAACTTAAATAAAAGATTATAGTGTATTTCTAACCAAATGGACAAGTGATGTCGTGGTCCAGCCTACTAATTGCAAACTTTTGTTTGAGCACTCAAGCTTACATTTATCACTGTCGAATCTGATTTTCTGTGTTATCGTTTCGTGATAATACTGCAGTCTGAAAGAATTGCCTGTGGCAGCGACTTCATCTTACATACTCTACTTTTTTACTTCAGAACAAAGTTTCTTTTAGTTTCTACGTACATGTACAAGCAGCAAACGACCACATTAAACGTTTATCCAAAGGTATGGGTACTTGAACAAATTTATGAAGCTTTGAGTTTGGCCTTACTATTGCTTCCATCGGTTAATTCCGAACACCAATATGCCATTTGTAAGGTATGATATGCACTCCGGACTTTACGACCTAATCATCATTGGAACGTCAAGTATATGTGATTAATGGGTATTCTCTATAATGTTGTTTATGGTCCATAATATTTCTCCGTAATCGAGATTGATAATTGATTAATTAGTATCATACTTTCTTAGCTCAGCTATGTATTAATCGCATATCTTTAGTGCCTATTATCTGCTTGGATACTTAGGATATCTTTAAGATTATGGTGCTTTTCACTGCTAGATTTTGGATATCATTCTTTCTCGTTTATCTTTTTAAAAAGTTTGGGGGATAGGCGATGGTATTGTGAGCGATTGCTAGCTCCTCTCCTATCAATTAGTGAGTATAAAATGTATATATATCTACATTACATTAGGCGTGGAAAATGAATTTGAGTAACTAGTTAAAATGAAATAATATTGATTGGTAAGCAGTCTGACGGTTATGTCGAGAACGAGTGACAGATTGGATTGAGCACTTTACGATATCCCCTATATTCCTCAGCTATATCCCTATAGCTATATATATAGAAGGAAATCGTTTGTAGTAGGTGTACGTGAGTTGATAGGTGTTAGTTCGGGTTCAGTAGATGTATGATATGGTGTGAATGTGATAGTGAAGTGGGAAGGGGCAGTGGTGATAGGGGAGTGAGTTAATGATATATGGGCAAGATCTCTAAACAGCCCCTCCGCGAAACTCAAGAGGAGAGTAAACTAACCAACTTGATTGCCTATTGGTTTAAGTGGTAAGTAACTAAACAAGTAAAATACAATAATATTAAGAGAGAGCTGAGAGAAGGAACAGGCTTTTAAAGCCGCTCCCTTGTCAGAACTCTTGCGTTGACAACGAGCTGAATTGGTTTATCGGAGCGCGCCTAAATGTGTTGCCATAACGTTGCGTAAGCAGGACAGCCCATCTATTTCTTATATGAGTGGGGTTTCAGAATGGGGAGAGGGACAGCTGGTGAGTGGAGCTATTTCTAGCTCTCGGCCTGCGTCAGACCGACACTTAGGTGGCAATAGACAGTTTATATGGAGTCTTAGTGGGTTATTCCGACAGATCCCGTGACTCGTTTGTATATAGAGAATTTCTATTGGTGATCGATCTTATCGTAACTTGCCATTGCATCAGACAAAACAGTTTTATTTGGTTACCCATAATCATAGTGGATCGCGACCGTGTGTTTAGAAAGAATAAACAGCTGTAAGAGACGCGGGGTTTCAACTGTCGGCCCAATTTAATTGTAGATTATTCGAAGGTTAAAATATGGGGAACGGTCAGTGTCGGCACCGTTGTAGAAATGACAGTAGTGGACTAGTTCGTGCTGAAACGCTTGTAAAAACCCTACCATATCTCGGGATATCCAATGTCGGGCACAGATATACAGAGTATTCTGGTCGTGACCGCTGTTGAGAATACCGGAAGGCAACTGTTCGTGGAATTTTACAGAGTTCTTGATCGGACCCAGAAAAAAATCGCATCCGCAAAAATGGTTGTATGCATGCTCAATTCGGTGTTTTAAAGTGGTCAACGTGTCCATCCATAAACAAAGCGTGTAGGTTACTTGGTTCCAAAGCCAAAAAAGGTCTTGCCCTCAGTCAAAATGCGTCGCCCTAACTTAGTTCCAAATAATAGGATGGCTGTCTCCCCGACTACATAGATGAGAAGAAGTTTGGCGGATTATATAGAGAAGGCCCCCCACCAACCACCTAATCAAAAGATGGCGTCTGGCTGATCTCATTTTTGACATAGCGTCGTCCGTGGTCGCTTGGGCTTAATGAATGGATATTTGAGTTAATTCGGCAGCCGCGTAGGCGCTGTTGGCGGCAACTTCTAAACTTTATCATGAATTGCACAATGTGAGCCGCGTGAATGGCTGTACGCAAAAAACCCTGCGAGAAGAGAATTTATGAAAAGATTCATTGTAACACTCTGTTGTCTGAGAGAGAGTTCATGAGAGAGAATACGCCTGTACGATCATGCTGGGCTTTGCCTTAGTATAAAATGGCATTTCATCGCTCCTTCCCGCGGGCTGCTCGCTTCATCCCTCTTCCCCCCGACGTCATCAACGAGTGCAAGTTTTGAGAGAGTGTAGGAACTGGTGCTGTTGTCACTGATTTAACTTTTGTGTTTAATAAATCTATGAAAAGAGGCCCTTTGCCCATCCGTAGCTGTACTGGCCAACTCAACACAAACGACGATGTCATCCCGGAGTGTTGTCGCCGTTCAACGTATGCCGGAGGCGGGCGGCGTGGAGCATATGTAGACTGCCCATACTCATGTTGCATTCAGAGCTTGGCACATTTCAGATGTTTGGAGAACCAATCTTATTAAGAAATGAATACACTTTAATGGTCCAGGGATGTTTTTTGTTGGTAGGTTAGGTGATAATGACCATTGCTAAGACACCACTCGACCAAGGACAATTTGGTAAAATGCGAAAACAAATATTGTCGAAATCAATATCATTCCAAATTAGAGACACGATCTGCTATCCACTGGCCCAAAGAGACCGAAACGATTTTGAGGAGCAAATCAAGTAGAGGTGTGCCTATAGCTATCGTCAACTCCCAAGTTACTGCGGACAATTATGTCTGCAACCCTCCAATCGCAGGTTTTTATAAGGGATAACACGCCTTGCATGTAGATGAATAAGCCCCCTACACCATGTGCTTCAATGTGTGACAGAAAACCTAAGGAGACTGTAAGGCGGATACCGTCACCAGCCACAAAAACCCACTACCGAAAGCTCTTTCGATGTGTATTGTTAATAGTGAAGTCTAATGTATAAAGGCCACCTGTGTGATATTCCGATTTAGGGCCGCCATATGCTGCAGTGGAGGAAGGTATTGGTTGGAGGTAATAAGTGAACTGTCTGCTTTTGCTGCAGAGACAATTAGAGCGATATCCAGTGCAGCACCGGCAAGGGCGGCTCAGGACGATGCAAGAAGAAGAAGGGAGACCAGGCTATGCTCGGAAGAGCAGTTAAGCAATAAAACAGATGTAATCAATGCTAATAACGCCATGCGATGTGATAGTGAGGTGTTGCGTGTTGGTTACTTTTTTTTTTTTTTGTTGTTGTTTTTATTTTTATTTCTTTAAAGAGTGTGTACGTAAGTGTCAAAAATTGATCGGTTTAGCCCTCCACGTACTTATGTAATAATAGCAATATGACAATTTTGCTCCAACTAAAGATACACAGGCTTCCTTTTGGTTGATGAATGTGTTCTTGGTATGATATTTGTGGAATGTTGTGTTGCTACGTTTAAATGTAAATGATAATAAAAATAATACTCAGAAATAAAAAAAGAACACAAATGGAGTAAAGAAAAAAGAGAGAATAAGCAACCCAAAAGAAAACCTAATTTTTTGCGGTGAATGCGGGGGGATAAGAAAGATAGTGTGTAGTAGTGTTGTTTTTTTTTTTTTTTTTATAAAAAAAATAAATTACCAAATATATATATAAGATATATTAAAATAAAAGAGTAAATATGTGTGAAAATCTAATTGTGTGGAAGAAAGTAACAGTGGAAGGGAGTGAGAGAGTAAAAGAGGAGGTTTGATAGATAAGTTGGAAAAGGACAATTGTTGCATTGAAGTGTTGTCTTTTATCGCGAGCTAATAAGTGTGAAAGAAAAAGGGATAGCATATTAAGAGTAAATGAAAAGTTGAAATGGTGCCTAAATGAGAATAATATATATAAACATAGAATATATCTATATTAAACATAGACAATAGAAAAAGAATACAAGTACGATATTAGTGAAAGTGGAGAATGAGTGTTGGAGTGAGGAGGAAATAGGGTGGCCCGTGAGGTACCTATGGCCGGCATTTGATGCGCAATAAATTCCTGTGCCTGCTTGTAGCAGCAAAGTGTCATGTTGCCAACATAACCCCTGGGCTCTATGCATGGACACCTGAATTAGATTCTAAATGACATCGAATGAGAAACCTCTTACCATAGAATGAAAAAGATCTAAATTCCTTACAATTAAGGCGTTAGAGTTTTCCAAATCGATCGACTATTGATGAAGAAAAACTATAATAACTCCCTTAGTGAATCAGGAACCCCTCTTCTTCCCGTATCCCTTTCTCCGGGCTCACCAGATCTCCCGTGAGCATGGCTTATATACTTTATGGTGTGAGTAGTTGGCCCGTCGTTGAAGGACTCATCTCTCTTCTAAATGCTGTCGTCTACGTGGGATGCATGTAGATATACAGAAAGAAACTCGTTGCAAGACTAAGCGAAAGAGAAATGCGAGCTGACGACTTCCATTGACGAAGAACCACATGGCCACTCCCCATCGAGCTTTCCGCCAGATAGCAAAAAACGCACACATGGTGAGAAACCATGTCATTGGCGGAGACTGGAGCCCTGGTCCATCTGGTTGAGGTTGGCGCTGATGTGACAGCCTGCAGACATCAGCTTGGTCAACTGTGGATTTATATAGCTTGCCATGATTGTGAAGTTGAAGAAGAGAGTAAATCTTGGTTAATATGCTCACTATCAGAGTAGCCACTCCCAGGGGAACAGTAAGACGGATCGAACGGTAATTCAGAGTCTCTCCACAATTCTTTTTATTGGCATGCAGATATACGCAAACGAGAGGCTTTACACTTGAGAATCTGAGTTTATTAGCTCAACATAATGTGTCCACAATTGTCTCTTTGCCTCTAATTCCTTTCATCAGAGTTTTCACAGATTTCGAAAGATGGGTACATTATGCAGTGTTATTGGAAGTGAATACATACAGATATCTAAATGCATACCAGAACGAAGCCAAAAGACACACCATGCTTGCGATGGTCTCAACCATCTAAAAACCGACGGCGCTGGACATCTAAAAAAAACTGCCATCTGCATCTCAGTGTCATGGGTGCGAAGCCAAACCGGCCGGCTGCGCCGTCCCAGGAAATTGAAGAATATAAAGCGCTAATTTCTTATGTCTCATATGTCGATTACGCATCGTTAAACTACAAACAATGATATAAATATAGATTTGATGGATATCTGATGATATTTACAAGACGTGAGATATAATTCAAATTTTCCTTCTAACCACAACTCTATAAAGCCTTATAGTGACAGAATATATGTGTCTTTAGGTATAGTTAGGATATTGCTATAGGTAAAAGCCGTGATTAGAAATGGTGTTTATTCACGAATGAATGGACGTGATAATCTGATAGCTGAACGGATGCTGTGGTAGTGCGACATTAGGTAGGGTTTTAGGATAGGTGAAAGGAAAGATGGGAAATATTAACAGAAATCCCTGTGCCGATCTCTCCATTGTTTTCCTCCCAGCTATCATGCCACCCTTGGGAGTAAATATTCATTGAGAGCTAAGATTGGTTTATTGAATTACAATTTACAGAGCTCTTATCCTCCACCACCATATGTACATTTATTCATCTGAGTGTCACCAGGGCGTTGCAATAAGCTCACGATGTTGTATCATTCAAAATAAGTCTTTCTTTAATACCTTGTACCTCTTAAAAAAAGTCGAAGTGTGGTGTATAACTTTAGTAACTGTCACCCGATTATAATATGAGCGAAAAAATTTCATTTATTTATCATTTTTATCAATTTTAGTGTTGACATTTGAACATTGTTTTCTTTCACGTGTTTATAAAAGGGTTAATGCAATAACTAGGATGTGATTGCCAAATATGAAGCATGTCCAGTTGACCATGCTAGAACTAGAAAAACTTGAGGTCATGTGAGTTAGTCTTCTCAAGAAAGGAGGAATGATATAGTCCGGGTTCTGTCTTTTTGCATTTTTAGTTAG
>NW_021035862.1:0-16455 GCF_004153795.1 Camellia sinensis
CACAGGAAGAAGAGATACCGTAAAAGAACCCAAATGTAGTTTCGTCAGCGAAAACTGTCTCAATTGTCCCCAAGTCATTAAAAATAGTACAGGGTCACGTGCCAACTCTATATAATAAATCAAAGATCATCTTGTTCTGGTATTATCCATTTACTTTTTTCTAACTACCACAGAAGGCACGAGCTGCTCCACTCATATAAGAGGCTCTTTCTATAATAAGTACGTGCGAGTTCAGTCTCTACCAATATGGCCGATGTAATTGGAGAGAGCTGCAAAAGAAGTTTTTGGTAATTGCAGTGTTGAAACCAGCTTTGTGCAAATTAATTTTGAATTATCCAATCACTTTTTGTTCAAACGTCAACATTTAATCCTAGGGGTGGGATTATGGATTGCCGCGGGTTCTTTGTGCTTACTGCTTCTGCTTGTGCTTGTGCTTGTGCTAGTAAGAACATATAATAAATCCCTTTTTGGTTTTCTATTGACAATTCAAATTGAAATATTAATCCTACTTCATAATTTGCATAACAAAAATATATAGTCAAGACAATTAATATTTTGACTTGGTATACATATTTCAGAATGTTATGAGCAAGTTGAAGAATTCTATCAGTAGTAATGAAATAACAGTGAGGTGTTTTATTTTTATTTTTATTGATTGTAAAAGTGATAAGTTTAGTGGTAGAAGTTTATGGCTCCCAAGAAGCAAAAGGGATGGTCAGTTTCAAAACTTATTTAGTTAATTTTATGGGAATAAATTCTTTATCATTATTGTTTTTTCATATTTTTCAATATTAGTACTTCATGAGATGCCTATTTTTAAGTTTATGAATTTTGAACAATTTATCACATAATTTGTTAATAAAAATCAAACGGTCGTAAAAAATCAATTTTATCAAATATACATAATAAATAAACAAACAAATGATATTTATTGTGATAAAGAAGACATATACATCAATTATAATGTTTTTACAATGTAAAGAATTGTTACTTTTGATAACGTTTTTTTTTTTCCTTTTAATTGCCTTATTTTAGACCGTCGGGATGTAAACCTATGTTAGATCATCATTCACCGTAGGATCAAAACCCAGAATCTGGAAAATATCATTTTTCTCTCTAAATTCTCTCTCCCCAACAACCGGTCTGTCTTCCATCATCAACAAACTGATCATATCTAATCGATTTTGTCTCTTTGAAAATCCTAGCTCTCTCTCTCTCTCTCTCATGATCTCACCGACTCTCTGTACTGCTATGTGGTCTTTTCTGCCGACAAGATGTGTGCACTCTCTCTCTCCTCTCTCTCAAGATTGTAGTTCTGTGATGGATGTTTAGTGGTCCACCTCTCAGGTTTTGAGTTTTAATCCTTTGTTGAGTTTGTTATTCTGGGCTCGTATTTTGTTTGTTGATTCAAGAGAAGCTACTTCAAGTATACCACATGAAGATAAAGACCATGGATAATATCAAATTAGGTTGATTTTTATTTTTTTTTGGTTGTTGTTGCGTAGTTTTTCCATATTATTACTAGATCTACAAAATTGTGCCATTAGGGAAAGTACAAATAATTAATGGTAATTAATTGGATTCTCCTGATTCAATAACGTATAATTTTTGTTAATAAAGTGTTCTTCATCCACTGTTGTGATTTCGTATCCCAAATTCCCAATATGCAACTGTTATAAATGCTATCATCTTATTACCAAGACGAAAAGGGGTCATCTTTTTTTTCTTCTAATCAGAAAAGAAAGGAGTGATATAGGGAGAAGTTAATTCGGGTGGGCTTGGGGCAGGCCACGTTTGTTATGATTGGTAAGAGAGAGTGGAAATTTACGATTTTGGTGGTGGGTGATTGGAGAGATGAGCGCGCATGGTGAATTGTGATTGGCCACCAACAAATAATTTTTCGTTATATAGGGCTCACATGTAGCAGATGTATCTGTATTCATGGATGTCCGTAAACCCAAACAAATTTTTTTTGGTTATACTAGTTTTCATGGTTTGTGATTTGTTTTTGGGCTTGTGGTTGTATTTGGTATTTTTTCAAGTATGTGTGATTGTATGATTTTGTTGAGAAAACCAAAATGAGAGAGACATATACACGTTGAATTTAATGATGTTGACATATTATAGCATTAGCAAAGCATAAGACTTGGCATTAACGCATAAAGGAGCCGCGATTTCTGGCAGCACTCTTGTGATTCCTGCTTAATTCAAACAGGAAAAAGTTACGTAATTCTTTTCTTCGTTCTGTTTGGATGCTAAGAAATTGCCAGAAAAAGGAGCAGAAACTAAGCTGCATGTATGTTGTGGTTATCAATCCATTTCTAATCGATTCCTTTTTAGTCTTCTACTTTCAACTGTTTGAATGATCAAACAGAGCGTAAATTTTATATATTATTTTGATGATTGCACTTTTTTCACCAGAAATTTGAAAGTTATGTTTAGAGACCCATCTAGTTGGTGGCATGCCTCACCATCATTCACAACTTGGTTTAAACTTTCCATGAAGTTTTGAACTACTTTATATTTATGCAAAAAAAAAAAAAAAAATCCATAAAGAATATATGCATATATAATATATTGGGGATGGTAGGCTCTTGATTTATGCCTCTTGTTAGGTCAAGAGCAGTGGCTTTTTTTATTCCAGAACCCTAATAGGGTTGGGCAAGATGGGTTTCCTTTTTGTCTTATAGTTGCCACTGACTGTGATGATTGTAAGTTATTGTGAGGAAAAATGCAATATTAGAAATCCTGTCAAACAGTGGCAAATTGTTTAAAAGGTTTCCAGAACATTGATAAATTTAATGAGTTAATTTTGCCAAAACAAGAAGTTTATAAGCTGTATTAAATCCTTATCCTTGTGACAATGGGATTATTTAGGTGCTCCTGCTTGTTTTAGGCATGGACAATAACCACACAGCTTTGTTGGTTAGTGATTCTAATATTCATTAGTGTAGGGAGTTCATCTGAAATTGAATCAAGGGAATGTTAGTTAACATTGATGCCAAATATTTCAGAGTTCAATGTAATAATTGTGAGCTTTTGCTAATGTAGGTTGTAGATTTGTAGGGTGATTAAAATTTGGTTGGGGAGGCTTGTGGGGTAGTATTACTGGTTTTCTTCTGGTCCAGCTAAATGTGGATCAGAATTTAACACTAGGAAATTAAAACTACAGATAATTGGAAGAAAGAAGAAAATAAATAAGATAAGAACGAAATGATGTTGAGGAGTAGGAAATTGAAGGTAACCATATATTTGGTTCCCTTAAGCATTCCCAATGGCGGAGTTAAGGTTATTACATTCACTAAAGAAAGCTTCTCAAGTTGTATATTCTCAATTAAAATTCCTGAACTTCAAAAAAGGTGATTAAAATCTTTCATGTCACTTGTAAACATAGTTGTCAAATCGGTATTCGTATCGTGAATCGAAATGATCTCGTACCGAATCGCGAATCGAATCGTGAATCGTAAAAGATTCAGTCACTTTTTCTAAATCACTTAAAAACATATATCTACACATTAGATGTTAAATGTATCTTATGAATATAAAATATTTAGACTTAAATCAACAAAAATGTTTTTTGAATGATAATCCACATAATTTAATAGGTAAGAAGTTAACAAAAGGTCCTATGTAAAATCACCATCTTATCTTTTCTTTTTCTTTTTTTTTTTAGATTTTTTTATCAACCATTCTTAATAAAGGTAATAACCAAATAGAAACTATTAATTTCTAAAAGTAACAATAGTTAACAACGATATTGATATTTGACAATAAGTATATATACTTTTCTAAGTAAGAGTGAGCAAATAATAAGAAGAATTATTTAGATATTTATTTTAAAGCCTAAAACATTTTAACAGGTATAATTGACCTCACACATGTAGTATTCAATTTAATAAAATAGTAATAGATAATTATATAGTGTAACTCTAATCTTAAACATCTTTAGAGATATATTACAATTTTTTGAAGGGACAAAAATGAGAAGAAACGTTAAAAATATGTTAGGTTTGATCTGAATCTGATTGATCCTATAAAAAACTCCATGATCACTAAAATAATAACAAATCATATATATATGTTGGTTATTTTGGTATAAATACTATTAGAAGTTGTATTATGTCATTTTCACTAAAAATATGGAAAAAATGAGTCGAAAATATGTCGAACACAATAATTTCCAAAATTGCATGAATCGTAAAAAGTGAATCGAATCGTAAATCGATGTGAATCGTGCGATTCACTAGAGATTCATTTCCAAAATAGATTCACTCATAGATTCGTATCGATTTTTGCAAAATTACGTATCGAATCGTGAATTGAATCGCGAATCGTGAGATTCTGATAACAGATAAACCCTATTGCCTTAGTTAACACGGACAACCTTACTGGTTCATTATTGTAGACTGTATTGTGTGGAAAACTCCCCTACTAGAGTAATGGGAACACTGGCGTGCTATATAATATTAGCCTAAGCATTAGGCAGCATTTTAATCTCACAAAGCTTTTGCGATTCTGGTACCACAATCACTTTATCTCGGTCAAAAAAAAAATCTTTAAATGGCACAGGACCCTTATTTCTAGTGTTAGCCTCCTAAAACATGTCTTCCATACTTGTGTAGGTTGATAATCATGACATCAAGAGTGCAATTTTTTCATGATTTTTCACAAGGAGTGGGCAAGATCATGTATGAGATGTCATGGTAGAAAAACAAGAGTCACTAAATGAAGGCCAGGGTTTCTTGATAATGTTATTGGCAGAGGCATTGTGAGTTAAGTGTATTTGGGGTTTTCCAGGTCATATTGCATGTGTACTCACCAAACCAAAGTAATTAATTGCTAAAGGTCATTTGGGCACTTGTAGTGGATGGTCGAAGAGGTGGAGTTGAAAAGTTTGTTTACAAGGTCCAATTGTACAGTCTTTTTTTTCTTTTCTTTCCCGGGATAATTGGATATCCGGGTAAAACCCCAATAAGAAAAGGTAGAAAAATGACCTTGTTTATCTTTCCAAATGTTCCTTGCTAAGCTTTCAATCCTTTCTAAATCTTAAAAGTATCTCCAAATATTGTAGTTGAAACTTGAACCTTATAATAAGAAGTGAAAAAAAAAAAAAAAGGGAAAGTTCTGCTGGAAAGGACAACAAAAATTCCTAAAAAGTGCAAGTAAATAGTTCGAGTGCTTTTTTGTACTCGGATGTCGGGAGTCCATACTATTGCTGAAATTTATCTTGCAATATGAACCTAGGCAAAGGTGAGAAGGCTCGCATTGATGGTCTTGGACTCTTGCAAAAACCGTGTTACACTATAATCTGCATATTTTGACTCTTCGATATCTCACCAAATTTCAACAAACTATGCTACTATCAGCTTTATTTGTGTCTTCTTCTATAATCATTTAATGATGAAATTCGGCCACTATAGTTTTTTTTTTTTTCCCCTGTACATATTTTTGACCAAAATCAACTTATTTCGCCAGGTATACATATTGACATCTACAAGATGAGGAAATCCGCAGCAGATGAGAAGATTCTCAGCTACAACGATGCTGTACTCAGACGATCAGATTTGGACATTCTCAGCGGTCCATATTTTCTAAACTATCGCATCATTGAATTTTATTTCAGCTATCTTCCGTCATGTTATCCTTCCGAGGAGTTCGTACTTGTTTCACCTTCAATTGCTTTCTGGATAGCAAACTGCCCAGACATCGAAAGTTTCAAGGATTTCGTAGAACCCCTTAATCTCTCTAGTAAGAAACTGGTAATCTTTCCTGTCAATAACAACGATAACGTGACAGAAGCCGAAGGTGGGAACCGCTGGAGCTTACTTGTGTTTGAGAGAAATGCAAATGTATCTGTGCATCATGATAGCTACGGAGGACTTAATGCTGGGCATGCCAAACAGCTTTACAGAGCTATTGTTGGATATATGGGGATCTCTGATATGGCATCAGCTTGTAAATATGTTGTGCGCTCTAAAACCCCACAGCAAGTGAATGGCTACAATTGCGGTCTATATGTTACAACTATTGTGAAAGCCATATGCAGCTGGTATGAAAGCAAAAGTGAACCAAATGATGAAGATGGGTTGTGGTTGTCTACGATGAATGAGCAGGTTAATCCATCTGTTGTTGACAAGATGCGCACAGTAATTTTGGGGCTAGTAAAAAGCTTAATGTCCATGCAGTGAAAATCTTGAATTGCATTGGTGTTGGTTCAAGATTCAGGAATTGCAAGTCTTTTTTTCCTGTGACTGTTGGAATAGATTGTAGATTTTAACTTAATAGATTATAGTTTATAGTTGGATTATAAATTTAAGTTTCAGAGAGTAGTATTTGTTTAGGTAAGTTATAAAATGACTTTTTTGTTGTGTAATTGTTTTTTTTTACCCTTATTAGTTATAGAGATTCAGGAATAGAGGAAAAACGAGGGATGGACCCTTTATACAAGAGCGTGATGGTAATATTTGAAAAAAGAGGAGATATTTAAGTGAATTTTCAGTGGAAAACAGCTTCTGTAAGCAAAAAGCTTACTAATCTGCCTTTTCAAATCCACTTGTAATTTGATATTAAATTAACTGAAATAAGCTTATGTTGTTTCACCATAAGCTACAACATACATGTTTTTAAAAAGTATTTATTATTATTATTATTTCTTTGGTGAAAAAAATTATAAATTAGTTTGATGAAAAAAATAAAAAAAATACTCATCATTTTTGTATAATTTTATTTGTTTTGTGGCGAATCAATTATTTTAGTCAAACTAGTTTCTTTATTTTAAAGAAAAAAAGTAAAAAACAAATTCTAAAAACAAATTGTTACATCTGTATTTTATAACGAAATTATATGTGAATGTTGATGTTATTTATTCATTATCATTCATGGGTAGATAGTTTCAACAGTTTATAAGGATGTTGAACACAGTTATTTACATTTCAACCAAAAACTTGTGGATGGTTTATTTCGTAAGTTCATTTAGCATATCATAAGCAGAGCAAAAATGGTGGAGAATCTAAATGTCATGACCAATTTTGCTTTCAAAAGTCATCAAAATACCTAGAATAGAATCATGAATTTTGAGGAACTAAATTGTTTTGAGAGTAATCATATAGTACAAGCTTACTGGTACGAACATAGAGCCCACATTTGTTCCCTTTTGTTTATACAATCTACTATGAAGAAGAAAACGAAAAATCAATTAAACAAATGCACCATGAAAAGTGAATAGTACAACCTTAGTTTTGACTGATGTTTCAGAATGTTGTTTCAGAATGTTGTGAGAACACAATCTACATACCCATCTAAGGTGTGAAAATCTCTACTTCCAGCAGTGCACAAACAACTCTAACTTCTATACATATTTGTCGATGAGACCAAAAACAAAATTAGGATGTCTCCTTGGCCCAAAAAAACCTTCCATGAGCCCTGCATTATCACAAAATCTAATAAAAAACAAAAAGACAAAAACAAAAACTTTACAAGTTATTCATTCGGACAGATTTACGATCAAAAGTTACACATTACGAGAAACTTTCAAAAGCTGGTTACAAATGTCTAGAAACGTAATCTAGAAAACACAGGAAGGAAGACAAAAAGATTATTAGCTGTAGCCCGCCAGTCAACTATATAATAGTCTTCTAGCTAGTTCCTGCCCTAAATCAATTAGCAATAGACACGCTCGGACAATTTTTATGGCGTAAAGCTTCATTTACCTTATAGCTTAGCAATAGTTTTAGCTTCATAGAGAAAAGTGTTTTTAATATATCAACATTCATTATAAAATCAAAATTAGTTGGAGCACTTGTCACACCCTGGGTAAAACCAAAGACAATCCTCACTTGGAGCACATGAGTTTTTTAAGCCAAGCTCAATCAGCCTATAACTTTGGAGTCACTTGGCAAGGACCTCATCATTTTAAAAAAGTTTGGGAGACTCAATATCTAAATGGATTGCTAACAACCATACATCTGCTTAGATAGGTACTAGGGAGTTATCAGGCCTTGTAAAACTTCAAATCATTTTAACACAACTTCTTTCTAATACAAAATGACAAAATCGATTCTCTGTGAAAATTTACTTTGCCTAATTGAAGATAAATAATGGATTCTTACCCAGGGCTTCAGCATCCATTCACAACATGCTAATGTCCTCTGGGTAAATCCCCAGCACTCTCAAGAATGTAGCAATCTCTTGCCAAAGGAATACATCTTCCTATATCATCTACAGCTAAAATTTATATTTCAAAGCTGAATGATAATAAAGCCGACTACACCTTTAGATGCCCAAGGGCATTCTGTGATTTTTGGTCAGCCATTGATGCTTCAAAATCCACATAGAATAGATAAGGGAAGAGCCTGTACGAGAATATTAAATGCATCGAGCAAATAGTTGAACAAAACAGTGCGTGGAAACTAATCCAATCATGAAAGTGTCAAATGCATAAAAATGCAACAGACAAATTAGGCAAGATATTTACTTTGGAATCCGTTATTGTTATCGTCTAGTGTTTGCAAGGCCTGCTTCTGCAGTGGGCAACTTTCAATCTGGTTCAACAGCAAAAAAACAACAAAGGCTGTCAGCATGGCTGTATCCAATTGGGATGCCCTAGATCTGACATGTCTCTTGGGAGTAACATGAAACTCAGAAATTATTGGTGTATTCCATGCTCCCAAATAAAAAAGGGAATTGATCTATGGTCGATTTCATAACAAATTCATGGATATAGTTGTACCTTGTAAAAATTTATAGTTGTACCTCATAAAAAAACTTCTTTCTTTTGTCTTTGGTGCAATTATTCCTTTCATTTAGAAAGAAATTCATGGATATATCCATTTCTGTTCAAAACAGATCTCTTATTTGTATATCGGGTCGTTTAGAGAGTCTCTTTTAGATTGTCCTTGTCTTTGTTTATGTTTTGGGTTGGAACAAATTATTCTAATTCATCCCCACCTACGGATTAGTCGACATTTTCCACAAATTTTTCGAACAGAAGCTCTTATTTTCATCAAACCAATAAGAAGAGACAACAAAAATTCCCAAGAAAGGAACATACGTAGTCTCATTGCAAAAACAGCAATTGCCTTGAAAAGCATTCCAGGACCTTCCTCTAGCGAGCAAACTATACTCGTCTAAAAGAATAACAACAATGGTTAGTTAGTGAAACATACGCACTGGAAAATTTTAGAAACTCGAACATTTCAAAGCAGATATGGAATAGAATCATGGTAAGTTATCTTGCACAATAACCAGTGATTTGTAAAGTGAGAGGCTAACCTTGAATAGCCTATCGGTGCCAGGAATTATAGGTTCTCTTGCAAGAACTAGAAATCGAGTGACTTTATTTGTATGATTGTCATATTGAGTTGTTGGACTTTCTTATATACTTAGACATCAAGTATCATGTAATTCTCATGATATTTGTAAATTATCTCCTACCAATCGACTCAAAAAGAAAAAAAGAAAGGGAAGCCGGCAGGTTATGCAGAAGCTTGGGTTACTCATCATGACACCCCAATTGCATCTTAAGCAAATTTCCCCCCATACAACTTCAATAAATCAATATGTGAAACGTTTGTTTTGCTCATAGAACACATCACATATATGAAGACCCACAGCAACAATATCCAAGATCATACAAAAATAATAATATAATAATCCAAGTTACACCAGAGTTACTGGGTTCGATTTGTGTCCAAATTGTCCATACAGCTAGTCAAAGGTCCAAAATGCATATATATTAAACGTTTGAAATTTGTTCTTTGCGGGCAATGGAAAATCAAGGTCCAAATACAAAATCAAGCGCACGATTCAAGATCAATACCGTCAAAAATTCAACAAAATTATATATATATTTAATATATATATATATATATATATACGTATGGATAAATAAAATTGGATCGGAGTGTATGGGAATTGGGAGCGTACGTCACAAAATTGAAGAAGGCCGAGTTCACCGAGGTAAGAGATGGCGCGTTGAGCTGACTCGAAGGGCATGATGAGCTGAAAGAAAACCATCTTTCGGAGCGCATCAGATCCACGGGAGGCAAAGTTGCTATGTACTCCATTTTCCATCAACCAAGCACTGCTTCTTCCAAAAATGGAATTCACGGAGGGAAGGACTGCCTAGATCTCCAGATCTGATGATACAACAGAGAGTCGTTTCTCTCTCTCTCTCTCTCTCTCTCTCTCTCTCAAATGAGTATATGTGTGGGTGGTTTCTCTCTTTCTACATGTATGTATTGCTTTAGTTTTTTCAATGGCTCGCTTTCAGTTTTCCCTGGGAAACTGCCATTGGAATAGGGAGCATTCGCGTCCTTTTCATCGTGGTATTGGAATAGTTGAACTCTGAGGAAAAAATACGCCACAAATTAAAATAAAAATGGTCAATTGAAAAATAAAAAAATAATAAACCAAAATAAATAAAAATAAATTTAAAAAAAATAATAAATGAAGGTGGAGATGCAATTTTATTGCTGGTTGGTATAGGGCTTTTTTCTTTTCTTTTCTTTGTTTTTTTTTTTTTTAATGACTCGAATTATCATAAATACTCTTTCACTTTTTATTATAGTAGTATATAGAGGCGACTGATTAGATGTTCATTTAGTGATATATAGAACATAAATCACGACATTTTAAATAAAATCACCAATATTTTATCCACTAAAAAATGATATTTTAAAGCACCACTAATGAGTTGACATTAACTTATCATTAGTAGTAGCACTAATTAGTACTCCCACTCATTTTACAAATCAAATTGTCAAATGAAGTTATACGATTTTTTTATCTTTTTTGTCGATTTAGGTTTGGTTTGGATACTCAAAAAAAATCAAAAAGTTACTTAAAAAGTTAAAAAAATTATCACTATTCACTCAAAAAAATATTAAAAAATTAATTTTACACAATCTTCCTTATCAAACAACTCTGACGGCAAGAGCAGCGGAGCTAACTTGTGGAAAAAATTGCACTTATTTAGGTGTACAAATAACACGGTGTTGTTCGGCCCGTGGGGGCCCATCACAGGTCCCACGGGTCCCTTTTTAATAATTTGAACCGTTCAATATGTAGAACTCGTCGATTACTATATGTCTGTAAAAAATCATATTGATCAGATATCAGTAACTGTATGATCAAATCATTTAAAATTTATAAAAATGGATGGTATTATAGTTAACGGTTGAAAACAAACTAATCCGATCAGATAGCTATTGATATCCAATCAACGTGATTTTTTACAAGAATATAGTACTCAACGAATTCTACATATTGAACGGTTTTTGATTAGGAAAACGAGACCCGTGGTGGGCCCTCACGGGCCGAACAGCACCTCGAATTCAATGCCCGAAAAGTAGGGAATCATCTCCCAACCCCTACTCCGCCGATGCTGTCCCTCAATTCATCCTATTGTACAGCCTATTCCATCCAATCTTCTCATATACACTAATTTAAATTTTTTAAATACACATTTTTTCGTAAAAAGTCAAAAAATTATCCCAAACAACCATCTTTTTCCTTAACTTTTTAGTCCAAAAGCAAAAAAAATGCACTTATTTAGAACACCCAAACAACCCTCTAGTCAAGTGTTTATATATTTAATTAAATTATTTTTCTTTTTTAATTGCAATTGGGGTACTGACTAAACTGTGAAAATGGAGGACTGTACGGGGAAAAGATATTCGTTGCTGTCCGTACTCCTTTTTGTCCAAGCTCTGAATTTATCCAATCGACCTGAGAACACAACGGCGGTGAGCTACCCAACGGTGTGTTGCTAGAAAACCCCTCCGACGGTCAAGTTAGTACACACTCAGAGAGAGAGAGAAAGAGAGAATTCAATCGATGTCAAATTGTATCTCACCAAATGATGTTCCATCCCCAGCATGGGGGGCGCAGTCATGCTTCTATACTTTATGCGCTCAACTCTTCACCCATTAGTCTCTTGACACGTGGAGCTGCTCTCCCATCTGTCAGCACAAATCCAGCGAACACCACCTAACCAAATGCCAGAAAAAGAGAGGATTTGAGATGATTCACTCAGCTGAAGGGTTGATAAATTTGCTCAACTCAGGCTTCAGCCGAGATGATTTACTTCGGCAGAAGGAGTTGATGATTGTTTAACTCGGGCTTCAGCCGAGATGAATTTTACGTTCGGCTGAAGGAGTTTGATGATTGCTCACTCTACCAGGCCTCAGGCGGAGATGATTTACCTTCGGCTGAAGGAGCTTGATGATTTGTTAAACTCTAAGGCTCAGCGAGCATGATTTACTTCGGCTGAAGGAGTTGATGATTCGATCAACTGCTAACGGTTTCAGCCAAGATGATTTATTTCGGCTAGATGAGTTGATGATTTACTCAAGGCTTTACCGAGATGTTTTGTGCTGCTAAAGGGTTTTTGTGTGTGATTTGGCCAACTAAAGAGATCTAGCGAGGTGCTTTAACCTGGCTAAAGGAGTTGATGTTTTTGCTTAAGTTCAAAGGTTCTTTTGCTGAGATGATGAAAATAGTCCAACGCGCAGTGCAACCAGTACCAAAATCCAGAACTTTTCATTAAATGATAAACTGAAGTACAATAAGGTGGGGCAGGCAGCCGGTACATTCTCAAAAAAAAAGAGGAAAAACGAAAACTAACTAAGGGGAGAAAGGTCAGCGAAGTCATCCCGGTTGCCACTGCCTCCAGTTGGCCGTAGTCGTGGTTTCTTGGGGCGCCCGGACTAACCTGGCCGGCCTCCTTCCAGGGGGTTTGCTCCCTCGACATTTTTCTCGGCGTTTTTCCCCCGCCTTCTTTCCTCGGCTCTGTCTTGCAAATGCACTGAAGACATCATTTGCATACGGCACCATTTAGGCCCGGCAGGAAGGCAGCCCCAGCGCGGAAGAGGCACACGTCGGTTCCAGATCTTGGCCCGAGCTGTTGCAAGTAGCCTTCCAGCCGGACTTGAAGAAAATGTCCTTGGTGGCCTCGCTTGCTTGGTGGTAGCTTTCTCGGCCTCCTTGAAACCTTCGTTGTTTGCCTCGTCCAGTTCATCCTTCCTTGATTGCTTTACGCATCAGCTCGGCCCTGAGTAGAAGCGTCTATTTCCTCTCTACCGGCCTCCAGTTTTTGGCCCCGAGGCAATTTGAAGTTGTCCGTAATTGGCATCTCCAAAGGAAGATTTCGACCGCCCCAACTCGTTTTGGAAGGTGCTTGACCTTGGCTGGTGGCTGTCGGTCGCCTTCTGCCGGAGGTCTAATGCAATCCCATGTCATCACAAGATGTTTTTTCTAGATGGCATGCCAAGAAGAGAGTTTGGAATAAAGAAAGCAACCATGCAAAACACTTGGAAAAATTTGATAAAGCATGCGAAATTCTTAACCGGTTTCATAGACTTGACGGGATTCACTGAGCCGAGTGTCGGGCACGTGGGTCACTGCCGGTTCACGTCGATCGACAAAGGAGGGCTTTTTGCAGGTCGAAGGTAGCGAGGTGTTCTTTGTTGCCTTTTGATCGAAGCGTTTGTGGGATCCCTTACCCGGTGCTTTAACTAGAGCTTCAGAGGCAGTGTTGGCTCAGATGCAGACGCGCGGGTTGCTCGGTTGTTCAACTCCGCAACGAGCTCGGCTGGTGGGATTCGGCGGTCCGAGGCCTTTTTCCCCAGCCTCGACGCTTTCCTTGTTGGTTCTGCGCGCTGACAATTGACGCCAACGCAACCACGACCACCATTGTTTTGACCGGCAGCAGCTGCGGCGGGGAGGGATGCTCGGCAGCTCGGTGGATGTGTGCAGGTGGAATGAGGTCTTGATGCTGCTTCGTTTGGCCATTTCCTCTTCTCTCGGTCAGCCGGATTAGGGGCACGTCGGTATCATTGTGTGGATTTCGGGTGGTGGAGACGGCGCTCGGAAAAAATCTGTTATTCTCTACTTCGTGCGAGGAGCTGAGTATCTGTAGGTCGGTTGTAACGAGAAGTTCGTGCATCCCGGTTACGGTACCGTAGTACGGTCTGATGGCTGCTTCGTTGGGGTATAAGTAGTTGGCTTGCAAAACTTCGATGGCTGCAAAGAGGAAAAGAAGAAAACGCATTAGTACAGAACGTGAAGGAAAATAATTTGACCGAGCAGTGAGCACGGCTTACATGTTGATCTGAAGTTTGTCTGATGTACCAGCCAGACACCGTCGACTGTTTCATAAGTTTTTCCAGACACCCAAGAAAAAGTCGTCGTCGTGTATATTCTTTATCTGGGTGTGCCGGTTTATTATTTCTCCTTGCCAGTCTGATCTTTAGGTAGTAGTTAGGTCCATTCACTTTTATGCCCGAGGGTGTACTGTGCGAAGTATTTCGGCTAATCCTAGGTTGAGGCCTAGCCGGTTGTTCAGCCCGGCTATCCGTTAATTTTCTATAGGTGTTGGTGAGACTTGTGTTGGTGCTAGCCCGATGCGCCTCAGGAACTCGCACATTAGGTGATTGACCGGGAAGCAAGGCCGCCTTCGATAATGGAAAGCACGGTGAAAGGGCATTGGTCTAGTCTGCCCCAGGGGTTGTGTCCTCGGCACTGAGCTCGTGGGATGTACGTCTGTATGGGGACGCCCTCGTATTCTTCCGGAATGCGGCTAGTACGACCGGTGTGTCAACCAGGAAGCGGTAACGCCCCATGTGAAGCCGGCTGGTTTTAGCACGGCTGTGTTGGTTTGGCAAAAACTCTCGTTGATTGGCTGCTCGGCCTTTGGAGAGCCTCAGTGTTGATGCGTGGTCCCCTTGGACTCTGCAGTAAAAGGAAGTGTAAGTGTAAGTGGAGCGCGGTCGCGCAAAACGAGCTCGACTTTAGCTCGGTCATATGGAGTGCCAGACATCTCAATCACAGAGGTAACCCAGAAGCTCGGCCGCTCAAGCGGCCAGATTTTAGCGGCCGGTCGAGCGGTCCAGCACCTGTTACCCTCGGCTCCTACGCGAGTTTTGCAAACTCGTAACTTGCTCGTCTTGGTGTTTTTTGGGATCAAAAGAAAGATCTGGAGCCCGGTCCGCCCCAGATGCCTCGAGTGTTCAATCACAAAAGTTGAAAGAATAGTTGAGTGAGAAGGGGCAGGGTGGGTATTGGGGGGCTAATATCCTAACACCTACTCCATCGTGCCCTACACTCAATATCAAGTGCGAACGACGAAGAGATGCGAAAAACTTACAGTCTTGGGGCGAAAGTCGATTCCTTCGAGCACGAATTTAGCCCAAGGCAAGAATGGTGTTCTTGAGTAGGGAGATTGGCACTGCAGCGTCTGGTCGTCAGGAATGGAAGAGAAACAGTAAGAGAAAAGTTAGGGGCAAGCGACGTACTTATAGAGGAAAGAACGCCAAAATTCGAATATGAGGGAAAGGGGTTGGAGGCTCAGGCAATAAATGATCGAACGCGTGTCCATAATGGCGGTGGCATCAGTACTGAGAGACAAGATGGTAAGTTGAGGTGTCGACCGAAGAAGTCTAGAAATCGAGCGTGGGGATTAGCAACGGTTAACGTCTTGCGGAGGAAAGACCAACGGAGAATCTACCTCGGTCGGATTTTGTAAATCCCAGTCACGCTTTTGCAAGACGAAATTAAGGGTAATTGAGAGGGAGTTCATAAGCTGAGTTGGGCCGTAAGTAGCAGACCGGGCAGGTGATGTCCGAGCGCGTTTGGGCCGAGTTAATTGGCTTGTCCAGAGGTGGTTTTTGCTCGGGTCGAGGCCTAGGCCCATGTTGGAACCGAGCTACTTGGACTTGTCCATAGGGCTGCAAACGAACCGAGCCGAGCCGAGCTTTGCTGGAGCTTGAGCTCGGCTCGTTTACTTATCGAGCTCGTTTATTGAGCTCGCGAGCTCGGCTCAGCTCGTTAATTTTTAATGAATTGACTCGGCTCGGCTTGATAAATTTTTTTAAAATATTATTTAAATATAAATATTTAAATAAAAAATATTATTATATATGTATATATATTTTTAATATATAAATAATGTATATATATATATATTTATATATTATTTAATATAATATATTATTTTATTTATAATTTAAATAAAGATAAACGAGCTGAGCTTAATGAGCGAGCTTATGCGAGCTCAAGCTCAGCTCGTTTACTAAACGAGCCTAATATTCGAGCTTCGAGCTCGGCTCATTTACTAAACGAGCCGAGCCGAGCTTGTTCATGAACAGCTCGGTTCAATTTGCAGCCCTACTTGTCAATGTCCAGCGTCGGTTTTGCTTGGCCGAGGATTCAGGTCTCGTGTCTGGGCCGAGCTTACTTGGCCGAGATGATCGCCTGCCAACCCGGGGTCATGGTTCTGCACGTTTAGCTCGGGCGGGAAAGGCCTTCTGTTTGTCGGCTCGACCGTCTTGAACTCGGCTTTGCCGGATGCTATTGAGCTCGGTGAGTGGAGCCCTCGGGCGCCGTTCCGCAGCACGGTCGTATTAAGCCAAGGTTAATGCGCCGGGATGCTTAGTTCCCGCTAATGTTTTTCTGGCG
>NW_021035869.1:0-14354 GCF_004153795.1 Camellia sinensis
GATGTGCTCATAGGTGTTCCAGCTATTTTTGAGTCATACATACCAACCTTTTGGAGTAGTTCTTTTGTGTACTTAGCTTGGTTGATAAAAATTCATTCCTTACATTGTTTGATTTGAAGCCCAAGGAAATAATTTAGCTCCCCCATCATGCTCATCTCAAACTCACCTTGTATATACTTAGCAAATTTCTTACACAAGGTTTCATTAGTAACACCAAATATAATGTCATCCACATATATTTGCACAATAAGTAAATCATCATTTTTAGTTTTAACAAAAAGTGTTGTGTCAATCGTTCCTCTAGAAAAATTATTTTCAATCAAAAATTTACTTAATCGTTCATACCATGCACGAGGTGGTTGTTTCAAACCATATAAAGATTTTGATAGTTTAAAAACATGATTTGAAAAAGCATGATCTTCAAAACCTGGGGGCTGTTCAACATAAACTTCCTCATTTATAAAGCCATTAAGAAAAGTACTTTTTACATCCATTTGATAAAGTTTGAAATCTCTAAAACATGCAAATGCAAGTAACATGTGAATGGCTTCTAATCTAGCAACTGGAGCAAAGGTTCCATCGAAATCAATACCTTCTTCTTGATTGTATCCTTGTGCAACAAGTCTAGCCCTGTTTCTTATAATTGTGCCGAATTCATTAAGCTTGTTTCGAAAGATCCATTTGGTACCGATAATGGTATGATCTTTAGGTTTTGGCACAAATTCCCATACTCTGTTTCTCTCAAATTGGTTGAGCTCTTCATGCATAGTTATCATCCAATGTTCATCGAATTCGGCTTCTTGAAAGTTTTTAGGCTCAATCTGTGAGAGAAAAGCCAAGTTACTACAAATATTTCTAAGTGAAGAGCGAGTTTCAATTCTTCCAAATTTGGTTCCAAATCTATATTATCACTAACAATTTGCTTTTGAACAGAGATATTAGTTTCATCAAATGTCACATGTATAGATTCTTCCACAACAAGAGTTTTTTTATTAAAAACACGATAAGCTTTGCTAGTTAAGGAATAGCCAATAAAAATTGCTTCATCAAATTTTGAATCAAATTTACCTAAGTTATTCTTACCATTATTATGCACAAAACATTTACAACTAAAAACATGCAAGTGACTAATGTTGGGTTTTCTATCATGCCAAAGTTCATAAGGAGTCTTTTTAGAATAGGTCTAATTAATGCACGATTTAAAATATAGCATGCGGTGTGAACGGCTTTGGCCCAAAAATATTTATGAAGATTATTTTCACAAAGCATTGTTCTACTCATCTCTTCTAAAGTTCTATTATTCCTTTCTACTACACCATTTTGTTGAGGGGTTCTAGGTGCTGAAAAATTATGTCCAATACCATACTCATCACAAAACAATTCGAATTTCTCATTTTCAAGTTCTCTACCATGGTCAGTTCGAACATTAGTAATAAGAAAGCCTTTTTCATTTTGAATTATACAACAGAGTTTTGTGAAAGAAGAAAAAGTTTCATCTTTGTGTGCTAAAAACATAACCCATGTAAATCTTGAATAATCATCAACAATAACAAAACAATAACGTTTACCACCTAGACTAGATATCCTTGAGAAACCAAATAAATCCATATGTAATAGTTGTAAAGGTCTAGTTGTGGAAATATGAGATTTTGATTTAAATGATGTTTTAGTTTGTTTTCCTTGTTGACAAGCATTACAAAGATGATCTTTTTCAAATTTAATTTTTGAAAGTCCAATAACCAAATCATTTCTCAAAAGTTTAGCAATTAAATCCATATGAGCATGACCAAGTCTTCTATGCCATAACCAACTATTTTCATTATTAACATATAAACATTTAACATTACTAGCATAGAGATCATTAAAATGAAAAACATAAACATTATCATGGCGATTATCAACGAATAAAACTTTATGATCATTTGTGCTTTCAATTGTGCAATGTGATTTATCAAAAATAACTCGATTACCTTTATCACATAATTGACTAATACTAAGTAGGTTATACTTAAGTCCATCAACAAGTAAAACATTTTCAATAGAAAGGTTAGGAGAAATACTGATCCTACCAATACCGATAATTTTTCCTTTCTTGTTGTCTCCAAAAGTAACAAATCCTCCATCTTTCGATGATAATTTAGTAAAGAATGATTTATCTCTGGGCATGTGTCTGGAACATCCACTATCAAGGAACCACTTTCCTTCTTTAGCTTTGGACTTAAAGCAAACCTACAATATGACAATCAAGTGTTGGTTTTTGGTACCCATAGTTTCTTGGGTCCTTCTTGGTTAATTTTGTTAGATCCCTTAATAATTCAAATCTTTTTAATTTCCATGTTCATATTCTTTTTGAATGGACAATAAGATATATAATGGCCTTTCTTTCTACAATGATGACAAGTAATACGAGGGTGTGTTATGAGAGGTGCCTTTTCAAAAATTTTATTAAGATTCTTTTGTTTCTTAATAGGATCATATCCAATACCCGCTTTATCAAAAACACATCTTTGATTTCCAAGAAGCATGTTGAGATTATCTCTACTTTTTACAAATTTTTCAAGTTTTTTTGTTAAATCATCAACATTGTTTTTTAAAGTAGTTTTCTCATTAGAGATAGTATCAAAATCATTTTCCAAAATAATTTTTTATTTCTTTAATTCTTCTACATTAATAGAGAAAGAATCAACATTGTTTTTTTAAAGTAGTTTTCTCATTAGAGATAATATCAAAATCATTTTTTAAAATAATTTTTTCTTTCTTTAATTCTTCTACATTAATAGATAAAGATGCAACAGATTTCTTTAACACATTATTTTTTGCACAAACTTTTGTAAATTCATTTGATAGTTCATGAAATGCACTTTCAAGTTCTTCATAAAGAGTAGTTGCCTCATTTTGAGTAAAGTCTTCATCTTCAAGAGCCATGAGACATAAGTTGGCTACTTCATTTTCAATTTCATCACTTGAGCTTTCATCTTCACTTTTTTCCCAAGTTGCTGCCATGGCCTTTTTGTTTCTTTTGTAGTCTTTTCCATGATTCTCCAATTTTGGACAATCCATCTTCATATGTCCAGGATTTTTGCACTCATAGCAAATAATAGGCTCTTTCTTGTTATCTTTGTTGTACTCTTTCTTGAAAGGTCTTCTTCTTCCATAATTGTTTTTCTTGAAGTGCTTTTTGAGATTTCTACTAAATATGGCATAGCTTTCATCCTCACTGGAGTTTTCATATTCTTCTTCACTTGATGAGGCTTTGAATGCAATTCCACTTTTCTTTTTGTTTTCAACATCCTCATGTCCTTTCATGGTGATCTCATGAGTCATAAGGGAACTCATAAGCTCATCCAATCAAAGTGTAGAGAGTTCTTTGGCTTCTATAGTGGTGGTGACCTTTGCTTCCCAATTCTTTGGTAAACACCTAAGAATTTTTCTTACCAACTCACTGTTAATATATGTTTTGCCAAGAGATTTCAAAGAGTTTATAATTTTAATAAATCTGGTAAACATACTTAAAATAGATTTATCAGAGTTCATTTTAAACAATTCATAACTATGAAAAAGCATATCAATACGAGATTCCTTTAATTGGTTTGTACCTTCATACGTTACCTCAAGTTTGTCCCAAATTTCTTTTGCCGAATCACAACTTGAAATTCTATTATACTCCTTAGAGTCTAATCCACAAACAAGGGTGCGTTTGGCTTTAACATTGGCTTGCAATAATTTATGATCTCTCTCATCACATTCATTTTCAGTTTTAGGTATACTAATATTGTCAATTAATTTGGTAGGAATTTTTGGACCTTTGGTGACAATAATCCACATGGCATAATCAATGGCATGTAGGTATAGAGTCATCTTATCCTTCCAATGACTATAGTTGTTTCCGTCAAACAGTGGTGGCCTATTTGTGGCTTGTCCTCCAGCTAAGGTTGCCATGGATCGAAACTCCTAGATGGTTAAATCTAAAACAAGAGTCTAGGCTCTGATACCAATTGTTACCCAAAAGACAACCTAAGAGGGGGGTGAATTAGGTTTTACAATTAAAAAGTAATAATACCCTAATAAAAATTATGACTAGCACAATAGATAAATATAGTTAATGAAATAAAAATAATTAAAACAAGTGTTCTAACAACTATGTCAGCTAATGATTTTAACACAGTGAAAATGTGAAATATAGCTACAACAATTTAAATACAATAAAAAGATAAGGGAGAGAGAGGCAAACAAATTTATAGTGGTTCGGCTTCAAATTGGCCTACGTCCACTCCTCAAGTTTCACTTGAGATTTTCTACTATGCTCTAGCTTCACGGGGGTGCTAGCAACCTCTTTACAAATGGAGCAATCCTTCACAGATTTTACACAGACGTTTTAAGCCAAAAACACTGAGTGTACTACACTCTTACAAAGTTGAAAAGAAGGTGTTTTTGCTTTCACAAAAAGCTACAAGAATTATCTCTCAAAGATAGATATAAAAATGAAGCTTTAGTTTTTCTGTAAACCTCACACAAGAAAGATGGGCTTAAAGTTATAAGGCTCAGTGTATAATTTCTTAGAGAGGATGTAAACAAAAATTGAAGAATACTTCTCAGAGAATTTTTCAGAGAATAGATATGAGTGATTATAGATCAAAAAATATTTTCAGATTTTTTTTGTAACATGTTTTACATTAGAGGCTTTAGTATATATAATGAAAATTATAGTCGTTTATAACCGTTGTAGTCATCATTACTAATTTGAATATCTTTCACTTGAACCTTTTGAACCTTTTGAACTATTCATTTGAATTTATAGCCGTTGTAACTCCATCATTACTAATTTGAATATCTTTCCCTCCATCATTACAAATTTAAATATCTTCCACTTGAATCTTTTGAACCTTTTGAACTATTCATTTGAATTTATAGGCGTTGTAACTCCATCATTACTAATTTGAATATCTTTCCCTCTATCATTACAAATTTGAATATCTTCCACTTGAATCTTTTGAACATTTGTTTTGTGTTATGTGAACTCCTGATTTAATCAAATATTAAATACATTCTAACAACATTTATGATAAAGATTTAGGTGGGAAATAATCGGACAAAATAAATTTTGATTCTATTTTTCTCTTTCAAATAAATTAAAACATAATTAAATAAATCATTAAAATAAATAAGTCTAACAAGTAATGATGGAGTATAACGGCTATAAACGGCTATAAATTTAAATGAATACAACGACTATAAACGGGTATAAGTTTCATTATATATACCAAAACCTCTAATGTAAACAAGTTACAAAAAAAATTAAAAAATATTCTTTAATCTATAATCACTCACATCTATTCTCTGAAAAATTATCTGAGAAGTGTTCTTCAATTTTTGTTTACATCCTCTCTCAGAAATTATACACTGAGCCTTATAGCATTAAACTCATCTTTCCTGTGTAAGGTTTACAGAAAAATCAAAGTTTCATTTTTATATCTATCTTTGAGAGATAATTATTGTAACTTTCTGTGAAAGCAAAAAACCTTCTGTTCAACCTTGTAAAAGTGTAGTACACTCAGTGTTCTTCACTTAGAAAGTCTGTGTAAAATCTGTGGAGGATTGCTCCATCTGTGAAAAGGTTGCTAGCTGTAGACACCCCATTTTTGACCCGACCTTAAGACTCAGAGCGTCACCGATTAAGGCTTGGTGGATGTTGCATAATTGGTGCTTTGTTCAGAAGTTTCAGAGTCGCGGCTTGATGAGCCCTGCCTCCGGACTTCCAAACCCTTTCTTGTGCCTGTCTCGGTTTGCGAGCCAGACCTCGGTTTTTCTCCGTTTCTTTCCTGAGGGGAGGGAGAGGTCCCGTAGACCATCTCTCAATGTCGTAAAGGCTAATTTGGTGGCCCGTAGGCCATTTTGCCCAATTCGGAGTCCGGTTCCCGGTTTTCGGAGCCGTCAAGGCCGTGGTGCGCTCGGTTAGGGTACCAACCTAACCATCTCCGTTTGCTGCTGATTTTTTGGCATACATCTTTCAGCCATTTGAGGACAACTGAGGGGCTGGAGAAACCCACTTCGAGGTCAATATACAAGTTTCGGTGCCTAAACAGCCATATCCGGGACCTCGAGAATGCGTGTTTTGCCCGGGAACCATTCGTTTTGCAAAGGTTTTCCCCGCAATCATTTTGGCAGGTACCTCTGTTTAATCAACAGGGAAGGTCACTGAAGGTGGGAGGCCAGGCAATTGGGTTGCGCAACGAGTTCTATCTCTCCTCCGGAGCCTCCGGCGCCCGTTTTTTCCAAACTTTCCAGGCTAATGTTGAAATAACCTTAGAGCTAGGTTGCAACTTTCAACCACATATCTGTGATCTACACATCCTGAGAGGCCCCTAAAAGTGTCATGGCGCGGCCATTAAGGTCACCTGACGCCTTTTGACCCCTTTCTCGGGCTATGTGAACCCTTGGACCCCTTTTTCTTCGAACTTTGAACCACATATCTGTGATCTACACATCTGAGAGGCCCCTAAAGTTTCATGGCCGGCCCATTAAGGTCACTTGAACCTTTTGAACGCCCTCTTTCCGAAGCCACTGTTGAACCCCTTGGGCCACTTTCTTGAATTTCAATTACATGGTTGTGTTGTACACACCATAGGCCGTACCTCCAATACCTGGCCGGCCAGAAAGATGGTTGACCCTTTTTGAACCCTAGCCGGCCGGTCTTATGGGGGTGTGGCCGGCCGCCACCTCCCTAGTCAAAAGTGAGCGGCCGTCCGTGCTCTTCCTCAACTGTAGCCCCTTCCAGCTGTGAGGCATATATCCCACCAGATATTTTTCTGTATCCGGGGGAATATTTTGGGAGAGCAGTTTTTGCGCTCTCGACTTTTGCACCCCCTTTTAGCAACCACCCTTTCTTTGACCTTATAACCCCAGCTGAGGAGCCTTCCTTTCTAAGGGGGTTAGAAAATTTTGATGCTTAAGAACTCCATAGCCAAACTCCATCTCATCTTCTTCAATTCTTCAAAACCCTAAGTCCATTAACCTCCATCTCCTTCTATAACCCCAAGCTCTACCACCAACTATCTCATTTCCCAGCAGCTTAGGAAGGGTTCTTGAAGGTCCAAAAGGAGCAGCAAAGTCCATCCAAGAAGCAACCCAGGGTCTAGATGCTTCAAGGGTAAGTTACCTTTGATCCTTTTGACGCCCCTTTGATCTAATTTGTAAGCCATGCATGCTTTTTTGTGTTGAGCTTCGGACCTTAGCTGAAAAAGGGCCATATTTTGAGCTCATCTTACACTTCTCAAATCAAGGGTTCAACCCCTGTTTTGAAGCCCTCCATAATACATTGCTTCATGACTCATGTTGTATGTCATTGATTTTTATGCCTTTTTTGACCTATGAGCAATTTATTTTCTGAGCATGTTCGTAAACTGATATGAGGCATATTTTGAGCCCCTCTTCAACATTGGAGAAGGGCTCAACATTGTTTGGTGTTTTCCAATCAACTGTCAGCTTGTAGTTATATCCCCTATTTAGCTCCATTTTTGCATAAATGTATAGCTGCTCTTTGCTTTCTGTTTTTGGACTTCTTGGTCCGAACTGAAAGAGGTCTTATTTTGGCCTAATACTTTCCATGTTTCATTCAGCGACTTTTTTTCTGTTTGGTGATTATTTTATCCAGCTTCTTGTTTTAGCACCTTTTGAGCCTTATTTTGCATCATATTTTTAGCAGTTTGTACATACTGATTTGAGCTGGCCCTTACTGTAAATGTTCATATTTTGGTCCATGCTTCAGTGTTGTAAGAAGAAATTTTTCGATGATTTTTGAGTTTTTGCTTATATCCCACGTTGCTTCTTTAACGGCCCCTCTTTGGCCCCCATTCCTTGCATGCTATGCTTCCTTACCTGTTGTCTTCGCTGTTTGGCCATGGTTCATAACTGCGAACGTGCATTTCTTTTGGGACTTTGTCCTAGCTCTGGTCTTTGCATTGTCATGGCGCCATGGTTGTGCATATGTAGGATATGTGTATAGGGCCATTGCGGGATCGGAGTGCGTAACCTGGTTGCATTTCGGTGGTAGGTGAGTTCCTTCATTCATGGATCATTTCACTTCATCTCCGGGCAGGACTGTTTTCCCCCGCGAGATTATGTATGTGCTGAAAATTCATTAGCATAGTCCTTTACATTATATCATTCATTCCAATGTCAATCTTAGGGAGGAGAGGAGGACGAGAATGGTGAATTTTTTTCGCCTGACGCGAGCCGGGTTTTTTCTGTGCTCGAGATCATTTGCCTAGTCATTGCCGTGGCTCGGTTTGCGTGCCCGTGTGCAACGCATTTCGAGGCATGACCGCTCCCATTTGATCATAGCCAACCGCCGCGGGCATCTCATGTGAGTGTGGCTGAGGACTTTTGCATGTTGGTGGTTATAGCCATCAGCTGTCGATGTAGTCGAGAGTCATTTCAGTAGTATCGTCATTTCGCTGGTCTCTATGTCTGAGGGTGCTCCTTCTGGTTTGCGATGCGCAGGTAGGTGCCACTGCATTTTGGAGGCACTTCAATTTTTTTTATCCGACGGTTCATCGCTGCACGGTGAATTGTAAGCTTGTTTTGAATGTTCCTTGAGGCCCACTTCATGTTGGTATACAGCTCAGTTTGTCGCATTCGTTTTCCATGCTCGCGCGCTCTGAAGGTATTGCATTTTATGCATTGCCTCGGTTTTGCGTGGCCCCGTGTGCACGCATTTCGAGGCATCTGCATTTTGCATCATTCTATCAATTGCTGCTCTTCGTTTTGCGTTGTCGCGCCGTGCTACCGCATTTGAGGCCGTTCGCTTCGCATATTTTCATTGCATTCTACTCATCGCCCCGATTTGCGGTGCCCGTGTGCACGTACTTCGAGGCAAATCTCATTTTCATCAATTCTGTCCATCGCTCGGTTTGCGTGCCCGCGTGCACGCATATTCGAGGCAATCCATTTTATTGCATTTATTCATTGCCATTGGTTTGCGTGCCGTGTTGCACGTACTTCGAGGCATCCTCATTTTTCAATTGTATCTGCCATCGCCCTCGGTTTGCGGCCCGTGTGCACGCATTTCGAGCCCGTCATTTTTAGCACTGTGTATGTTAGGATCGGCATCTTAGTTACATTTCATCATATCATGCATATGCATCGTGTCCGGAATAGGAGTTAGTCCGGGCACGGGATAAATCGAGGTACATTTCCGTACTCCGAAGTTGACGGAATGTGTCTCAATTCCCCAGTCACCGACAGCTCCAGATTTATCCATTGATGGAGTTTAGGTTTTTAGCTGTAGTCTCATGTGCCATTCAATGCTAATATTGCAGTTGTGCAAATTTCGACTCCTTCGGCATCAATGCCTCGGTAATGCGTTGATTGGTGGCACGAGGATCGACGACATGCATATATTTGTGGACAAATACATGCTATGCCCTTTCTGCTCTCTGTTGGCAACCAAAACCAGGAATCAGCAACCTTTTGGGGCTTGGCACACATTTCAAGAACAGGTGTAAACAGAGGCTAATTGGGGCATTCCGGTGGATTTCCCGCGCAAGACAACCCGGACGGTGCATCATCCATCAGAAGCAAGAATATGTCCCTGGCTTGCACGCCAGTTTATTTTACTTTCTAGTTTAATGTTATTAATTAATTAGAATTTCTGTAATATTCTTTTATTTTGGGACTGTAAATATTCGGACTGCATATTTATTCGGACCCTCTGAGTGAGGGCACAACTGTAATAAGTATGGGTGAGTTGTGATGTATGTCTTCCAACCCCACGTCTTTCTCCTTTTATTGTATACCGCTTTGATGGTTAGATTTAGGGCATATTTTAATAGCATACAGTAATGACAGCATGTTTTCATTCATTCATACTGTTTGCATGCACCGGGCTCGCGCAAACCATACTAACTGCAATCGTACTTTCAATTCCGAGTTGAATACATGGTAAGTTGTAGCATCTTCATATATCCAATCTTAGGATGAGCCGAGCCTAACATAGTTGCATGTTTTGCAATTGTGTTGGCATTAGGCAATTTTTTGTAATAACTTGGATCATGCATGATTTCTAATGTAGTTCCCTATTTTGGGCTGGAGTACTCGGTAGTTCTATGCTTTAAGCAGTCTCTCGCAATGCGTGTGAGTGACTGCCATGAATAGCATGCTTACCATGAGGCTATGTGGCTTATGTGATATATCTGCCTGAATGCCTGTGGTGAAGGTTGAAGTTGTTTTAAATTTGGAATAAATCATTCGATCTGTTTGTTTAAGCCCACTAGATAGTGGCAAAACCATCTTTTTCTAAACCCACCTGGCGGGTGGTAAAATCTGCATTTTAAGCCTACTTGCGAGTAGCAAATTTCATCTTTCGAATAAACAAGCATGAAAGTTTTTGTTCAATTCGGGCGATCCCAAGTCTATACTTCTGATGCGTGTGCATCAACATAGTAACCTAGGCTAATAACCGGAATAAAGAACTCACAATGTTAAATTGATATTTTCATGGTTTAGTAGAGGCCCGGTCTAATGACCGGGCGACGCGGGGGTGCTCACGAAGTGACCTTCCCCAAAGATCGTACCCAAGTTCCGAGCCGAGGCAACTTTGGTGATGACGACAACGTGGCCTTTGGACCCGAGTCAGGGTTTTCCCTAATTTCCCAACATAAAAATATTTAGGTGGCGACTCTGTATCTGGCAAATGCCAGTCCATGTTTGCCTTTCTTTCAAAAATCAGTTTTCCTGAAAAACGAATTTTGCCGGATTTGGACTCTTTCTGGTTCAAGATTTTAGAACGCGTGACAACCAAAAGTCGAGTCCGAGCTGTAGCGAGGGTCCCCGCGGGCTTGTTACACTAGCACCTGTGGGAAGCTAGAAGATAGTGGAAAAGAAAAATCTCAAGTGATGCTTGAGGAGTGGATGTGGCTTGGTTGAAGCCCTGAACACTAGATAAATTGTTGTCTTGTCTCCTTCTTCCCTAATTCTCTTTACTTTTTACTACTACTATGATCTATCTAATACTTCATGGCTAATCATTTGATTTTACCCTGTATGTTAGTTATACTTCTTTATTATTTTGTTTGATTCATTTTACTGTTAAGTCACAATTGTGTTGTTAATAATTAATTGTACTAGTAGTGTAATTTATTGGAGTATTATTAACGGTTTAATTTGTAGAAATCTAATTCACTCCCCTCTAGCGTTGCTTTTTGGGTAACAGGTAAAATATTTTAGATATTTACATATATTTTTAATATTTATTATAAAATATATATATAATTTATAGACCAAATTTTAAATTATTTTTATATCGATTATAAAAAAATATATTATTTATATTATATATTTTTATAAATAATTTATGTATTTTATTTTTTAAATAATATAAGTATATAAATGAAATTTTATTAATTAATCTAAAAAAGTAATAATATATAATTTTAAAAACAATTAATATTAATATTAATATTCCAGATTTTTATCATTTTTTTTTATATTGAATTATTTTTTTTATTTTTTATTAAATATTTATAATTAATATTTTAATTAATTTTTTTAATTTTTTAATTGATTAATTATAAAATCTTTTAATACATTAATAATATATTAAAATTAAATAATTTATTATTTATGATATTCATAAAATATAAATTTTTATAATATTAAATTTAATATTATTTTAAAGAATTGAAATTAATAAAATTTTATAATTTTTTTATAATTTTTAAAACTATAGAAAATAATAATATATTATATTTTTCCATATTTTTAAATAATTAATTAAATATATAATTGATAAATAATTAGATTTAGTTTATTTATAATAAAATAAAACAATAAATTTTAAATTTATATATTATTCTTATTTTTAAATAAAAGAATTTAAATTAAAATATATATTTAAATATTAAAAAAATTAAACCATTGATATTTTTTTTCATAGCAGCAGATAAAGAATATATATTTATTTGATGATTTTTGACATAAATTTATATAAAAATATAATTATTACTAAAAAGATAATAAATAAATTATAGTATTTAGATTTATTAAATTAGGATTTTATTTAAACCAAGCAACCATACAGAGACTATTATAATAAATTTGTCCAGATATAATAGAATATAATTATTATATTAATCATTTTTAAGAATTAATTTTTTAGTAAAGATTTTTAAATAATATTGTAATTTTTATTTATAATCAATTATTTAAAATAATTATATAGTTTTAACACGAAATTATCTCTATTAATGATTTTATAATAATTTTAATACAGAAATATTATATATATTTTTATAAATATTATAATAAAATATTATATATTTTATTTGTGATAATTTATTTTTTTTTTTTAAATATTATTATTTTTAATTTTTTATATTATTTTAAAATTTTTTTTAAAATTCATTTTTTATATAATTTTTTTAAAAATTTAATATATTATATATATTTATTATTTATGTAAAGAAAAATGAGATCATTAATTTTTTTAATAGATTTATTTGAGTTATTAAATTTAAATATAAATTTTAGATATTTTATATATTTATACATATATTAATAAAAATTTTTATGATTTAATTACCAGGAGAATAAATTTTATAAAGTATAGTAAATTGTATATACATAAAGAAATTAAACATATATAAATTTATTCATTTATTTAATATATTAATTAATAATTATATTATGAAATTTTATTTAATAATACCTTTAATTTTCCCCGAACCAATTATTTATAAATTATTTTATTAAACCTGAATTAATTCAAATTTATTTAATATTTTAATTTTAATATTAAAAATTAATATTAAAATTAATAAATTTTATTATAATTAAGTATATATATAAAATTAATAAATTATTATAAATTTTATTTATTTAAATTTAAATATTAAATATTAAGATCATAATAATATTTAATATATTATTTATAATTTATTTAAAATTAAATTTATTTTAAAATATTTTTAATTTTAACATCATTATACATATATAAATTTGTATTTAAGAATAAGATATATTTAATTATTAAATTTTTTATTTATATATTTCACATAAAAAAATAAAAATTTAACACGATTTTAATTGCATTATATTATCCGAATAAATTGATAGGCATTCAAATATTTATAAACTTATTTAACTAAACTATTAGCGTGGGTATTTAAAATTTTTAAGAATTTATTATTATACATTTTTATAGATAATTAATAATATATTAATACATTTTTTTCTTTAGCATATTTAAAATAATATATTTTTTTAACGAAATTTATTATAACATATTAAATTTTTTAAATTTTATTTAAAAAAAAAAAAAAAAAAAAAAAAAAAAATACAAATATTTTTTAAATATAAATTTAATTAATAAAATCATATTTAATTTTTCATATAATAGATCAAATCTAATAAATTAATATAATAGAATATATTATTTATATTTATACAATTATTCTAAATAATTTATTTAATAAATTATTTTAATTTACCATATATATATTTTTTTTTTTTAATTATAATATTATTGATTTAAAAATTTTTTTATATATTTTTTAAAAAACATTAAATTTAAAATTATATATTATTTTTATTAATTTTTTAATAATTAAGAATTTTATTATTTTATTATTAAATCATATAATTAAACGAATAATAATATATATTTATATAACATATTTATAATATTTTTATAATATATAAAAATTTATATTAAAATTATTATTTATATACATTATTTACATTTATATATTAATATTCGACATATAAAAGAGTTTTATTTATTTTACAATTATTTAGATATTAAATTATATTAAATTTTTATTTATAAATATTAAGATTTTATTTAATGATATTTATTTTATATAAAAAGAAAATATTATTTTTTATTTAATAAATTATATTTTATTAATATTAAATATATTTAAATTTTTATAATTTTATTATGATTTTGCTAAGGAACATTTAAATTAAAAAAATTTTAATTTTAAATGTAATTATTTTTATTATTAATTTATTTTATTTATATATTTTAATTTAACATTTTTATTATTGTTTATTATTACGGTATTATATAATTATAAAAATTTAATAAGTAACGTATATATTATTGATTTTTATTATAATATTATATTTGAATATTAAGATTAATATTTATTTATATTATATATAAATTTATAATAATATAAAAATTTATATTATATTTTTTTTAAATATATATATATTATTATTTATATTATTTTAATTAATTTTATAAATATTTTATTTTATATTATTAAATATGTTTATTAAATAAATTATTATATTATAAATTAATTATATAAATTAAAATATAACATTTTTATATTAAATTTAATTTAAAA
>NW_021035871.1:0-17879 GCF_004153795.1 Camellia sinensis
TGCATTGAACCATGTTCTGTCTGATCTTCAGTGCCCCCCCTCCCCTGTAGTTTTAGCAATTATGGCCACTGATGCATGACGAGGTCGTCCATTTTGGTTTTAAGTCCATCGGAGCATGTTATGTGTGAATGTTGTTACAGTTGTATCATTGTGTTGCAGTGCTATGTTGCCATAGACATTGTGTATGCTGCATGTCATCATTGCACTTGAGTTGCCATGTGTGTTGTGTGCATTGGGTATGCCTGGTATTCTTGCATTGTTCGTATGCCCATGTAGTGCATGTGTGTTTGCACCTGGGGCGGCGCAGCATGTTGGCAAATGCTCTGAGTATCGATTGCATCTGTTGGATAGGGTAATTAGTCCGAAAACAAAGAAACGAGGGGGCGATTTCATACTTGAGAAGTGATGAAACGTTCCCAATCTCAATCGCGACGTCTTGCATTGATACGGTCAGCAGTTCTAGGCTTATGTGTTTATTGTGCTTCATTTACATTGAATTGTGCAACTTTCACTTCTCAGCCATAGCACTTGAAATGCACGTTGGTGCTCGGTGAGTCGAGAACCCATACTCCCTGAGCTATGAAAATGGATAGAAAGGTGGTTGTGCATACATATCTTACAAATACATTGCCACATCCCTTTCTGCTCTTTGGTGCAGGCAAATGGAGAAGTGCAGCAAAAACTGGTCGGCCAACAACAGAAAAACTAGCTGGCCGACCCTTTTCTGGTCTGCAGCAAAGAAAAAGTGGTCGGCCAGTGCTGGAAAACCCCTATGCGTCGCAGCCCTCCACAGTCCCCAAGGTGAGTTAGAAGCTTTCTGGAGCTTGGTGCAAAAGTTCGAGAACAGGTGCAAATAGAGGCAAGTTGGGCATCGCAAACGAATTTCGAACGAGGCGACCGAGGCATGCATGCACTCCTCATCCCGAGGACCTCTCTTAAAATGCTTTCTTAGCTAGTTTATGCTTTGGTTCTTCCTAAGTAGTTAATGCGTTTAGTTGCTTTCTGTGTTGTAATAACAGTAGTATTAGTTTCGTTTGTACTCAATAGTTAACTTGTTAGTTAATTAGTTTGTGATGTAATAATTAGTTTAATAGCTTAGATTACTATTAGCTTCTTATTCGAACCCTCGTTGAGAGGGCCAACTGTGTGTAATAAGCGTCCGCGTGTGTGATGCTTGTCTTCCAACCCCCATTCTTCCTCCCCTTTACTAACCGCGTTACGATGGTTGTTTTAGGGCAGTTTCGATTAGCATACTGTATACTTGCATGTGTGCATCCAATTCATCTGTTTTGCATGCACCGGCTCGGCGCATCAATACTAATTGCACTTTGTATTTCAATTCCAATTGAATACATCTACTAAGTTTACATTCACATGACATTCAGAATAGGCCGAGCCATTTAGTTGCATTTTTGTATGTGTTGCATTAGCCATCTTAATATGAACTAGGATCATGCATGAGTTTCTAACTAGTCTCTCTGTTTAGCTTGGAGTACAGCTATGAGTTTTACGCTTTAGCATACTGCATGTGTGTTAATGTTGACATGTTAGCATGCTTGCCTGGCTAACTGCTTATGTGATATAACTGCCTGACATGCCTGTGGGTGAAGGTGGATTGCTTGAATTGGAACATTCATACAAATCCCAATTTTAGCCTACTTGCGAGTAGCAAACTTCAAATCATTTTCACAAACGAACATGAAATGTGTTTGTTCAAACTTAGGCGATCCAGTCTATACTTGTATGTTGTACGCATCACATAGTAATCTAATTAATAATCGGAAATAAGAACACATGTTTTCAAAAAGAAAAATCATGCTTAGTAAAGGCTGATCTTTTGATCGGGCAAGCAGGGTCTCATTGCATGACCTCCCCAATCGTACCCAAGTTCCGAGCCGAGGCAACTTTGGGATGACGGACACGTGCCTTAGGCACGAGTCAAGGTTCCTAATTTTCTCCCAAAATAAAAACATTTAGGTGGCGACTCTATATCTGACAAAAGCAGTTCGATGTTGCACTTCTTTTAAAAATTAGTTTCCAAAGATGATTTGCCGGATTTGGACCTTTGGTGATTTATCGATCTTGCCATTCACTATTGTGAGATTAGAATTCAGAATCGTGACATTGAGTCCGAACTGTAGTAGCTAAGAACAAAGCGATTCGCGCCCTCTCTTGCTGCGGAGAACGGAGTTCTTTTGGGGCGGTCCACACAATGTCTTGATTTTTCACTATTTTTATCCACGTGGACACTTTATACACATTGGCGAACACACTTGTCTTGCCTCCATGACGGAGTATCTTCTATAGCTGTAATAAAGACAAATCATAATATCACCATGTAAGCATGTATGGTATATGTTATGTAGCATTCTCCTCTCATTTTAAACAATAAATATGAAGTAAAAGTTGCATGTCATTTATGACACACAAAACTATTAATTGTTGAAAGAAAATATATAAACGCTCTTTTATAGTGAAATCAAATTAGTATAAAATTTTGTACCCATATTGGATCATGTTAAAACATACAAAACACACAAAACCATATTAGACCCTAATAAATGGAATTTTGAAATAAAAGCAAGGAGTATCGGCAAATTTTTCACAAAGTTGTGCAAGCAATTTTTTCAAACTCGGTTTCCGACAACTATTACACTAGCCCATTACCTTAAAAAGAGATTCATGGAGTGGGAGCAAAAACGTATGTGTAGACACCCCATTTTGACTGTCTCAAGACTTGGACGTCACCATTGGAACACTTGGGATTACCCTTGTTGTGTTCATCTGAGTTCCTGGAGGTCCGGGTTGCGCGCTGGGCCTCAGGACTCTCGACTGACCCGTGTTGTGTCTGTTTTGCACCAAACACTTAGTTTTGCCTTGAGGGGCAGGGAATCGCCTTGTGAGGCATCCCAACACATCACCGGCCATGGCTGTGAGGCCACCGGCCAGTGATTTTATGTCATCGGCAAGTATATGCCGGTCGCCACTATTTGTTGCCGGTCGGCCATCTGTTATTTTTCCAAAATGGCAATTGTTGAATGGACGATCACTGTTCATCTACTTTGGGGTAGATTTTTGCCAGCTGTGATAACTGGCACCACCTTTCTCCCCTCATACACGTGTATGGAGGATCTCTCTCTTGACAAGCTTATTTGACAAGCTTATACAGAGAGAGCTCTATAGAGAGAGAGTCTCCTCTCTTTGGATTTAGGGTTACAAAAAATTTCAGAGGAGCCTAGATTAGGTGTTAGGGTGATATATATTCCTATCTCTATATCTCTCTCTTGTGTGTCTAGTGTCGTGTTTGTCCATAACTATTAGCACAGCAAACACATAGTGTTACAACCTTCTCTTGTTGTTGAGGGACGGAGAAGGTTGTTCTTGGGTTTCTGAGCGGATTTGAGCCTTAAGGTAGAGGCAACAGATCAATCATTTGAAAGGAGACTCAACGGAAGGAACTCGTTAGTTTTCCCCTTGTGTTGTGCTACACAATTTTACCTATCTTACAGACGTTTTTTGGCTTGCGTATAAAACATAGAAAGTTCTGTTTAGGCCCTCTAAAATAGTTTGTGTTAGAAGTGTGTTTAAATTGAGAGTGTTTTGATCCCTCTTAAGCCTTGTAAGGCCCATTTTGTGCATTTTGGAGTAAGCTCCGGACCATTGAGTTTGGGCCTCCTCACCACTAAAATCTGAGATCTCAGAGGTCGGGAGTGTGCCTTGAGCCTAAGAAGGGAGAGGGCGCACCCCCTCTCCTTGTTGTCCTTGAAAAGAGACCATTTTTAGCCTCTTGTAGAGAGCACGCATGTTAGTTCATGTAACCATAACCTTGGCTGATTTGTGGTGCGTTATGTCATAATAGTGCCTCTATTTTTAGTTGTTTGTACACCAATCGCTTGCTTAGCATACTGCCTTGTAAGCCAATATTTGCCTCAAGCATGTGCCTAGCATTTAGACTAGCCGCGGCCGCAGTTTTGGCTTAACTTTGTGAAGCTTTATGCTTGTTTAGATGCTAAGGGAACTGTTTTTTGGTCATTTGATCATCCATAGTTGCTCTTGTATAGCTACCGATGCAAAACTCCTTTGATAGGCCTTAAGCTTTGGTCCCTCCATAGCAATGCCATCTTGGCTTTGTCTACGTGGTTTGGGGACCACTGATTGCATTGGCTATATCAAGTCCCTCATACATGCTCTGCATGCTTGCTCTTGATGCCGTCTTGATGCTTAACAGGCTTTGGTGTGAATGCCCAGTGTTTTGGTCTCTTTGCAGCTCTGCCGAATTTTTTAGGAACTTGGGATGCCATCTAGGTGTTCCCTTGGATTGTTGTTAGTTACCTTGAACAGTTTTAAGTCGTTCTGGCCTTGTAGGGCTTAGTTGGCTTGGCCATGGGTTAGTCTCCTTGCTTGCTTCAAGTTTTGGACAATTGCAAGTGCTTTGTTTGTCTCGTTTGCTGTTAAGCATCATAAGCCTGATTTCAAGCTCATGTGCATCCATAGTGTCCATGTTGCAATCCTCTATAGTGTGCTTGAGGATGTCTTTATGCTAAGTGTTGGTCCTTGTATACAAGCATGTTGCCATGCCATTGAGTCTCATTCTTGGGCACTTGGCCACTGATTTTGGCTGTTTGGAGAAATTGCCTAATCAGTGTTAATAGTCCATCATTATGCTTGTTGTGCGAGCTTGCCTTTGCGTACTTTGCTTGCATACTTGCATAAATGCAATGCAGCCATGTTCATCCTTTAGCTCACATACCTTAGGAGCATTCATTGCATGCATGCTTGGATCTTGAAATGCTTGTATAGCAGGTTTTGAGTCCCATCTGAGTTGTTATGTGCATTGCAGTCTCCATATCAAAATGCACCTGATTCTTGGGGCCATCACGTCATGAATGCGCGATTGATGGTCCAAGAACCAAAGATCATGGCCTTTGAGTCAAAACATATAAGGGTGTGATTGGTGCATACATGCTTGGATTAACATTTGCCATAGCAAAGCTCTGTCCTCTGCTGCTGTCAAACAGAGCTCTCAGAGGAACTTTGCCTGATCACTGCGACAGAGGTGCGCGACCGCAATCCCATCGATGCCCGGATAGCTTCATCAACAGCCGATGTACACGTTCCTATCTGCCGGTGGCCAATGTCCCGCTTAGCCGGTGGGGTCCTCCAATTCCAGGGAAGCAATTCTGAGACTCGTTGCAAGTTTTCCAGGGGCAGAGGCAGGCGAAAACAAGGAGGAAGTGTCGCGCATGGCAGTGGACTCCGCAGCAGAACCCGAGCACGGCGTGCCATTGAAGCCTCTTTCCGGAGCCTTTTTTTTTCTTGCGTTTCCTTCTAAATTAATTAATTTGTTGATGATTTAGTTGGTCTGTAATATAATGAATTAGCTAGGTTAGTTAATTCATTATTGAGTTGTCATTATCCTTTGGTCCCCCGAGCGATGGGCAAATTTGTAATAAGTGTGGGTGAGTGGTGCATGTCTCCAAACCCCCACTCTCTCTTCTTTACTACCCTGCTTTGAATGGTAGTAATAGGACACGTTTAAATTAGCATACCTATGCAATGCATGCGTGCAATCGCATCTCAATCAGTATTGCATGCAACCGGGCTCCGGCGCATCAGCTAACTGGCATAGAATCTAACTTGAAACATGCTAACTTGTGCATTTTCACATGTCCATTCATAGACTAGCCGAGGCTACCTAGTGACATTGTCCGTAATGCGTGCATTAGGCATTAAACCAGAGGACTTGGATCATGCATGAGCCTAACGAGTTCTTGTTTTGGCACGGACTACATGTAAGTTATTTATGCTTGTAGCTGATCCTTGCATGCGGGAGTGTTGCATGACAGCATGCTTAACCATGTGGCTAGAATGCTTATGTGCGTTATAGAATTGCTCTGAAGCCCTGTGGTGAAAGTTGGAGTTGTCCTGAAGTGAATGATGCTCATTAAAATCCGCCATTAAGCCTACTTGCGAGTAGCAAATTCCAAAACAACATTCTTCCACAAACAACGATATGATATGTTCTTACCCGATTATTAGCCTAGAATTAGCTATGTTAATGCGCCACGGCACAAAAGTATGACTAGACTTGCTAATTTGGGAATGAGCCTTACATATCCGTTTGTTTTTGGAAAGAATGTTTGGAATTTGCTGACTCGCAAGAGGCTAAATGCGGGACTTTAAATAGCTATCCAAGACTCAGACATCCAACTTCACCCACAGGCATTCAGGCAATTTATAACACATAAGCATCTAGCGCACATCGGTAACATGCTGTCATGGCAACAACTCACACCATGCAAGGATGTAAAGCATAAATACTTACCATCGTACTCCGTGCCAAAACAAAGAACCGTTAGCAAATCAATGCATGATCCAAGTCATGTTAAATGCCAATGCAACGCATACGGAATGCTCAACTAGAGTAGGCTCGCTAGTCTATGAAGACATGTGAAACATGCCAGTAGCATGTATTAAGTAGATTCTAATGCAGTTAGCATGAGCGCCGAGCCCGTGCATGCAATCACTGATCGAAGATGCACGTCATAGCATAAGGTATGCTAAATTAAACGGTGCCTATTACTAAACCATCAAGCAGGTAAGTAAAAGGAGAAAAAGTGGGCGTGGACAGACATGCACACACCACCCACACGTATTCACAATTTGCCCTCGCTCGGAGGGACCAAAAGAATAATATCAACTCTAAATAATGAATAACCTAACCAGCTAATATTATACAGACCAACCAAATCATAACAAATTAATTATTAAGAAAGCAAAACAAAGAAGAGGGCCGTCGGCGGAAGAGAGCTCAATGCACCGCGGCTCGGGTCTGCTCCGGAAGTCCACTGCAGCCGACACTGCCGTTTTCCCTGCTCTGCCTCCTCTGAAAAACTTCCAAAGCTCAGAATGCTTCCCTGGACATTGGTAGACACCACCGGCTAAGGAAAATGGCACCGGCAGTAAGGAGAGATCATCTTGCTGTGTATGAAGGGCTATCGGCACGAGGATTGCGGTCGGCACTTCTGTGGCAGTCGATCGGCAAAAAGTTCTGCAGAATCTGTTTGGAAGCCAGAGAGGACACCGAGCTTCTCATGGCAAATGTAATCCAGCAATGTAGCACCAATCACACCCTTAATATTTATCGACTCAAAGGCCATGATCCTTGGTTCTTGGACCACACGCGCATCTTCCATGGTGATGGGCCCAAAAGAATCGAAATCGGTGCATATTTGATATGGAGATGCAAGCCACATAAACAAACCACATGGGACCAACTCTATCAACAAAGCATTTAAGATCCAAGCATGCATGCAAATGGATGCAATCCCTAAGTATGGTGAGCAAGGATGCAAACATGGCAATTGCAAGCATTTAGCAATAAGCAAGCAAATACGGCAAGGCAAGCCATGCAAACAAGCAAATGAATGGACTTAAAACATATAGGTCAATTCTCAAACAAGCCAAAACAGTGGCCAAAGTGCCCAAGAAGAACGAGCTAATGGCATGCAAACATGGCACTGTAAACAAGGACCAACACTTAGGCATAAAGAGGACAATCCTCAAGCACACTTAGGAGAGCAAACCATGGACGATATGGCAGCACATGAGCTGGGAAAAGGATCAGTAATGATGGTGTTAAACCAAGCAAACGAGACAAACAAAGCAATGCAATTGTCGCAAATACTTGAAGCAAAGGCAAGGACGCTAAACATGGCGCAAGGCCAACTAAGCCGCCACAAGGCCAAACGAAGACTTAAAACATTTCAAGGTGAGAACCTAAACAAGTGCAAGGGAACAACCTAAGATGCATCCAAGTATCCTAAAATGGAAGCATGCAAAAGAGACCAAACATGGGCATCAACACAAGCTTTAAAGCATCAAGAGCATCAAGAGTGCAACGCGCAATGCAAGCAATGTATGAGACTGAAATAGCATGGCAAGTGGTCCAAGCCACTGAAACAAAGCAAGGATGGCATGCAGGAGGGCCAAAGCTACATGCGATACAAGAGAGTTTGCATGGTAGCTGATATCAAAGCAAAGCATGGATGACTCAAAATGACACAAAAACGTCCTTAGCATACTAAAACAAGCATAAAAGCTTACAAAGTTGAAGCCACAAACCAATGAGCGACGTAGTCAAATGCAGCACATGTTGAGGCAAATCATTGGCAGTTAACAAGGCCATGTTGCTAAAGTCAAGCATGGTGTACCAAAACAAACTAAAATAGAGGCATATTAAGTAACATAATAAGCACAAAAATCAGCCAAAGGTATGTTTAACATGAACCTAAACAGGTGCTCTCTCAAGAGGTAAAAATGGCCTTTCCAAGAAACAAGGAGAGCGGGGTGCCCTCTCCTTCCTAGGACCTCAAGGCACCATCCCCCCTCTGAAATCCCTCAAGATGTTTAGCTGGTGAGAGGCCAAACTCAATGTTACCCGGAGCTTAAACTCAACAAATGGCGCACAAATGGAGCCTTACAAGGCTACAGAGGGTCGAAACAAGCTCAAAATTACCAAACACCATAACAAACATTTAGAGGGGCTAAAACAGAACTTTTATGTTTCATGACGCAAAGCAAAAAACAGTCTGTAAGATAGTGAAAATTAGTGTGCAAACACGGGGAAAAAAGGACTAGTTTCTTAACCCTGGAAGTCCTCCTTCACAAATGATGATCTTCGTGCTCGCTGAGTGCTCAAGCCAGTCAAGAACACCAAAGAACAACCTCTGGTCCTCAACAACCAAGCAAGGTGTAACACTAGTGTTTGTGTGCAATGCGAGTGACTGCGACAAACCATCACACTAGACACACCAAGAGAGAGATATGAGAAGGAAATATACTATCAACCTAAACCCTAAACTAAGCTCCGTCTGAAATTTTGTAACCCTAAATCCAAGACGAGGAGACCTCTCTCTATAGAGCTCTCTATTGTAAATCTGTCAAATAAGCTTGTCAAGAGAGAGATCCCTCCATACACGTGTATAGAGGGGAGAAAAGGTGGGTGCCAGTTATCACAGCTGGCACAAAATATCTACCAAAAGTAGATGAACAGTGATCGTCCATTCAAAATTGCCATTTTGGAAAAATAAATGGCCGACCGGCAACAAATAGTGCCGACCGGCAATATACATTGCCGATGACATAAAATCACTGGCCGGTGGCCTCAAGCCATGGCCGGTGATGTGTGGGGATGCCTCACAAGGCATTCCCTGCCCCTCCAAGGCAAAACATAAGTGTTTGGTGCAAAACCAGACACAACACGGTCGAGTCGAGAGGTCCTGAGGCCAGGCGCGCAACCGAGACCTCCAGGAACTCAAGATGAACACAAACAAGGGTAATCACCAAGTGTTCCAATGGTGACGTCCAAGTCTTGAGGACAGTCAAAAATGGGGTGTCTACACATACGTTTTTGCTCCCACTCCATGAATCTGTTACTTAGGTAATGGGGCATAGTGTAATAGTTGTCGAAACCGGAGTTTTGAAAAAAATTGCTTGCACAACTTTGTGAAAATTTACCGATACTCCTGCTTTTATTTCAAAATTCCATTTATTAGGGTCTAATATGGTTTTGGTGTGTTTTGTATGTTTTTAAACATGATCCAATATGGGTACAAAATTTTATACTAATTTGATTTCACTATAAAAAGAGTTTTATATATTTTCTTTCAACAATTAATAGTTTTGTGTGTCATAAATTGACAATGCAACATTTTACTTCATATTTATTGTTTAAAAATGAGAGAGAATGCTACATAACATATACAACATGCTTACATGGTGATAATTATGAATTTGTCTCTTATTACAGCTCATAAGAAGATAACTCCGTCATGGGAGGCAAGACAAGTGTGTTCGCAATGTGTTATAAAGTGTCCACGTGGATAAAAAAATAGTGAAAAATCAAGACATGTGTGGACCGCCCCAAAGAACTCCGTTCTCCACGCGCGAGGGCGCGAATCGCTTTGTTCTTAGCTACTACAGTTCGGACTCAATGTCACGATTCTGAATCTAATCTCACAAAGTGCAATGCAAGATCGATAAATCACCAAAGAGTCCAAATCCGGCAAATCATTTTGGAAAACTAATTTTTAAAAAGAAGTGCCAAACATGAACTGCTTTGTCAGATATAGAGTCGCCACCTAAATGTTTTATTTTGGGAGAAATTTAGGAAACCTTGACTCGTGCCTAAGGCCACGTGTCCGTCATCACCAAAGTTGCCTCGGCTCGAGAACTTGGGTACGAGTGGGGAAGGTCATGCAATGAGCACCCCTGCTTGCCCGATCAAAAGATCGGCCTTTACTAAGCATGATATTTTATTTTTGAAAACACATGTGTTCTTATTCCGATTATTAACTTAGAATTACTATGTGATGCGTACAACATACAAGTATAGACTGGATCGCCTAAGTTTGAACAAAACATTATATGTTCGTTTGTGAAAATGATTTGAAGTTTGCTACTCGCAAGTAGGCTAAATTGGGGATTTGATGAATTGTTCCAATTCAAGCAATCCAACCTTCACCCACAGGCATTCAGGCAGTTATATCACATAAGCAGTTAGCCTCATGGCAAGCATGCTAACATGTCAACATTAACACACATGCAGTATGCTAAAGCGTAAACACTCATAGTGTACTCCAAGCTAAAACAGAGAACTAGTTAGAAATCATGCATGATCCTAGTTCATATTAAGATGGCTAATGCAACACATACAAAAATGCAACTAAAATAGGCTCGGCTATTCTAGAATGTCATGTGAAATGTAACTTAGTAGATGTATTCAAATTGGAATTGAAATACAATGCAATTAGTATGATGCGCCGAGCCCGGTGCATGCAAAACAGATGAATGGATGCACACATGCAAGTATAAGGTATGCTAATCGAAACATGCCCTAAAACTAACCATCGTAAGCGGTTAAGTAAAAGGGAGAAAGAAATGGGGGTTGGAAGACAAGCATCATACACACGCACGCTTATTACAACAGTTGGCCCTCTCAACGAAGGGTTCGAATAAGAAGCTAACTAGCTAATCTAAGCTAATTAAACTAATTATTACATCACAAAACTAATTAACTAACAAGTTAACTAATTGAGTACAAAACGAAACTAATTAACTAACTAGTTATTACAACACAGATAAGCAACTAAACGCATTAACTACTTAGGAACAGAACCAAAGCATAAACTAGCTAAGAAAAGCATTAAAGAGAGGTCCTCGGGATGAGGAGTGCATGCATGCTCGGTCGCCTCGTTCGAAAATCCGTTGCGATGCCCCAACTTGCCTCTATTTGCACCTGTTCTCAGAACTTTGCACCAAGCTCCAGAAAGCTTCTAACTCACCTTGGGGACCTGTGGGAGGGCTGCCGACCACCTAGGGGTGTTTCCAGCCACTGGCCGACCACTTTTCTTTGCTGCAGACCAGAAAAAGTGGTCGGCCAGCTAGTTTTTCTGGTTGGCCGACCAGTTTTTTGCTGCACTTCTCCAATTTGCTGCAACAAAGAGCAAGAAAGGGTGTGGCAATGTATTTGTAAGATATGTATGCACAACCACCTTTCTTATCATTTCATAAGCTCAAGGGAGTATGGTTCTCGACTCTCGAGCCACCAATCGTGCATTTCAATGCATGATGGCTGAGAAGTGAAGTTGCACAATTCAATGTAAAATGAATGCACAAATAAACACATAAAGCCTAGAACTCTACCATGTATAATCAAGAGCGTCGGCTCGGCGATTGAGAATTGAGGCACGTTTCATCACTTCAAGTATGAAACGCCCCTCGTTTCTTGTGTTTGGACTAATACCCTATCCAAACAAATGCAAATTAACTCAAGCATGCAAACATGCAATGCAAGGCATGCAAAACACAATGCAACTACATGGCATACACAATGCAAAGAATAACATGGCATACACAATGCAAACAACAACATGGCATACTCAATGCAATGTGACATGAGCATACACAATGCATGGCAACATAAGCATGCAACAACATGATACAATGTAACAACATTCACATAACATGCTCGATGGACTTAAACAAAAATGGACAGACCTCAGTCATGCCCAAATCAGTGGCCATAATGCTAAAACTAAGGCATGAAGATCAAGACAAACATGTTCAATGCAATGGCCCATCAACTAGGCATAAGAGCACAACTCTCAAGAGTGCTCAAAGAGTGACAAATGTGGAAGTGTGACAACACTACATGCTCTGAAATAAAGTATGAAATGATGCCAAATCATTCAATCAATACATGCATAGCATACTAGAGTCCTTAAGGCATAAGTCTAGTAAAGAGGACTATAAAGGGGGCATGCAATACATGGTGCAAATACATGAACCAACCATGGACAGAGCTTAGATAGGTCTAAACAAAGACCAAAATATGCTGAGATGGGGGCTCAAAGGCCTAGGCATGCATGCATACACACTAGGCCATAAATAAGGCAACAATGCATAAAACTCAAAGACACTTAAAAGAGTGGAAGAAGTAGGATCATGGCAAGTCCATATGCTCTGAAATGTCATATTAAAGGATGCCAAATCATGTGCACAACACAAATGAAGCATGCTATGGTACCCAAAGCTTGAAACTAGCATAGGCATTTGTACTACAACTATGCAAAACATGAAGCATATGGTCAAGGCAACCCAAAATAGTCCTAGAACATGTCAAAATGAGTTTAAAACATGTATGGAAGAAAGCCAAAACAAGCTAGCATGAAGGGCATAAGGCATGAAACATGCAAGGCCAAAAGGGAGGATTACGCTACACCTACCAAGACCCAAGAGATGGCTTTGCCAACAAAAATCAGAGCTATATCATGGCAAAATAACCCCCAAAACACATTGAAATGATAACTCACAAGCTTATGCATGAAGGCATACGCAATGATTCATGTTTAAGGCATAAAGGGCAAACCCTCCAATGCATTGAAAGAGTGACAAATGCAAGTGTATGACCATGAAACATGGACTGAAATCACATTACAAATGATGCCAAATCATTCAACTAGGCCAAGCAATGCATGCTAGTGGACTTGATACACAAAGCTAACAAGCTAGAATGCACTATAGCTATACAAAGCATGGCATGCATGAACAAAACAACACAAATCAGAGCTAGAGCATGCTAAAACATGGACAAAATCTTCTTAGAGTTAAGCCAAAAGCATGCTAGAATGATAGTCTAAAGCATGGTACACATTAGGCTAGTTCATGTAATTACACTACAAGTGCATGGAGCATGCATGGGGATATTAAACCAAACCTTAACAGAGGTATATCATGGCAAAACAACACCAAGAACATGCTGAGATGGACTCAAAACAAGCTAGAAAGACATGCTACTTCATGAAGCATACAAAGCTAGTTTGCAACATTTACACTACAAGTGTATAAGGCATGTAAGGGATGACAAAACCAAACCAAAACAGTGGTATGCCATGTCAAAATAACCCCAAATACATGCTAAGATGTAGCCAACATAAGCTTAACAAACATGCTCACACATGAGGCATTCAAAACACAAAGAGAGGGGATGACCCTCTCCTATTTGGGACCTTAAAACACCATTTCCACCACTGAAATTCCTCTGAGTTTCAGTGGTGAGAAGGCCAAAACAAGGTGATCCCAATAGCTTAAAAAGATGGCACAAGAACAAGGCCAAACAAGGTCTAAGAGGGGGTAGACTACCCCCAACACAAAAATGACCTTAAACAAACATCACAAGCATGAAAAATCAGAACTTTTTGCAGTAGGAAGTCAAGGCAAAAACAGCATGAAAATAGGTTCAAAAGCTTAAACCAAAACAAGGGTTAAAGGGCTAGTTGACTCACCCTTGAAGAACACCTTTGAAGCTACAACTCCAGCAGCTTTTTCTAACCAAAACTAGTCCAAAAACTCCAAAACAAACCTCAAGAAGCCTTAGCAACAAAAGGATGGTGTTTGAGTGTGTGTTTGTGTGTTAAAGTGTGATAAAACCACACTTTTAAAGCACAAATATGAAGCAAAGAGCAAGATAGAGACAAATGTGTATCTATATCTTTCAAACACCAAAAATCTGAACCTGAAGGAGGAGGAGGGGGGAGGTTCTCTTATATAGAGAACCAAGGCTCAAGCTTGTTGGACAAGCTTTAGGCTTAAAGCCATCCCTCCGTGCACGTGTATGGAGGATGGCTTCTGTGCCCTCTAGCTGGTTCTAAAATATCTCCAAAAAGGTGATGAAAAGTGTAGACGTCCCCGAACGTCCCGGGAGGGAAATCCCGATTTGTTCGTTTGGGCTCACTACAGTTCAGGACGCTTCAACGTTTCGAGCGATACATGTATCTAATCTCGCAGAGTGCATGCAGACGATGAATCATCAAGAGTCCAAATCCGGCAAATCGTTTGAAACAGATTTTTTTGAAAGAAGTGCAAACAGTGACTACTTTGCCAGATACAGAAGTCGCCACTAAATATTTTATTTATGGCGGATTTAGGAAATCTCCGACTCATGTGCCTAAGGCCACTGTGTCCGTCATTCATCCAAAGTTACCTCGGCTCGGGAACTTGGGTACGATTGGAAGGTTCACTTGTGAGCACCCTCCATTTCCCGATTCAATGATCTGGCCTCTACTAACCATGATATCTGTTTTGAAAACATTATGCGTTCTATTCGGTTATTGCCTAGATTTATTAGTGATCGAGCGCATAGCATACAAGTATAGACTAGATCGCCTGAATTGGAAACAAAACATTCATGTTTGTTTTTGAAAGCGGTTTGCTACTCGCAAGTAGGCTATAAAATGCAGATGATTTTGACTCTCGTTATAGGCTTCTCCTTAGAAAAGATGTTTTGCCACTATCTAGTGGCTTAAAACTGCCACAGTCAATGCATTATTCCAATTTAGATACCAACCTTCACTCCACAGGCATTCAGGCAGTATTATATACACATAAGCATGTAGCCTCATGATAAATCATGCTATCATGGCAGACACTCAACACGCATACAAGGATGCTAAAGACACAAAAGCTTACCTAGTACTCCACAAATAGAAACTAGTTAGTAATCAAAATGCATGATCCTTAGTTCAATGTTAGCAATGGCTAATGCAATCGCTAACCAACAATATCAATTAGGATAGGCTTGGCCTAGCCTAAAGAGGCATATGAAAGCAAACATAGATAACATGTATATCAATTGGAATTGAAATAATGCAGTTATATGATGCGCCAAGCCCGGTTGCGTGCAATACAGATGAATGGATGCAGACATAGCATACAATATAGTATGCTAATATTAAATATGCCCTAATACTAACAATTGAAAGCAGGTAAGTAAAAGGGAGAGAAGTGAGTGGGTTGGAAGACAATATACACACCAACTTGGAGGGTCCGAAAGAAATATACAGATCGAATAACGAACCAACTATCCTAGTATAATTAATATTACACAAACTTCTAATTATTTATTACAAATTATTACACAAAACAAGCCTAAATATGAAACTAAAAAGAGACCGTCGCAAGCCTCTGTCTTGAATGCGTGAATGATGCATAGCTCAATTTGCCTTGCCCGGAATGCCCGCTGCCATGCCATTGTTGCCTCTGTTTGAAATGTCCTATACGTCTGAGACTGTGAAAACCCTGGAGATGCCTCTGAATTGCTCCCTGAGCATTGTGTCGTGAGATGCCACCGACCAAGGTATAAGAAAACTCAGGCCAATTGATAAATGGTCATCGACCAATTGTTGTGAGACCATACGGCTAATTATTTTTGGTCGGTTTGGCACTGTAGGGTAGCCGGTCGGCCAAATCTTCCTGCAAAATCCTGTTTTGACAGCAGCAAGAGGACAGACAAGCATGGCACCTGGAATTTTCAGCAAATGTGTGCATTATGTCCACTCTCCCTATCAATGTTATGGACTCAAGAGGTGTGGACCTCGGTACTCGGGCCACCAATAGCATTTTGATGCATGATGGCCAAAAGACCAAGCTTGCAGTCAATGTAAATGAATCAACAAAAACACATGTGCTACAGATGCCCTATCATGTTGTAGATCAAAGGCAATCAGGCCGGATATGGTTCGTACTTGGGGCGGAATACAGCAGTATTTCGATTCTCATGCTTTGGTTCTGATATCATCTTAATTCATGCTTACTGGTTAATGCACCATCCAAGCAAATGTACAAACATGATCAGTGGCTCAAGATATAGTACATTATGCAAGGTACCAAATACATGCCAAAGTGCAACTGTAACGCTATTTCATTGCAAGTTGTGCAAAAGATCTGCCAAGGGCAATGTAATGCTACTCAATGCAATAAGACCCTAGATAGGCAAACATAGGCAAAGTGGATAAGCAATGTAACAATGCACTAACTTAACAAGGATGGACGCAATCATAACAATAGTAATAGCAATTCTACAAAATTGCAATAATGCATGTCACATGGATCTACACTAAGATGGAGAACCTCAGCTACACCCCAAAACAGTGTTATAGAATGGCCAAAAGTACTACAAATAGATGATGCCAAATCATGGCAAAATAAACCTGCAAACCATGAGCTTAAGGCTAAGGATTGGAGCAAGTATTCAGAAGAGCACTCATCATCTGATGAAAAACATGAGATTACTTGAACTAAAATTAATTAAGCCTTAGATCATATGTTAATCGAATAGGATAGCCAAATCACACACTTATGTCATGCAAGTAAGGCATTGCAACCATGACCAAAACTTTGAAGCCAATCAAAGGAGGTTCAAAACCATTAGCTATCGTCAACGCAACTACCAAAGGACCAAAATGACTTAAAGGTAGTCCGTCAAGAGCACTCCAAAACAAGACTAAAAGCATGCCATAGATGCATGGTCAAGACATGCCTAAAAAATTGGAAATTGCCATAAAACAAAAAGGGGATTTAGGCCACAATAGAGGGCACTCTATTACAGACCACGCCAACAAGACGGGCATGGACTCAACCAATGCAAAAACAATTTTTAACTATGCACACATAAGCCCCAAACCCACTATATGGCAGCCCAAAGAGTAAACATGGTATCAATAATACACAATGACCAACTCTTGAGGCACAAAACTACAACACAATTTACAAGCATTGAAGAAGCCAAATGCAGTCACAAGCTATGGATATATAATGGACTGAAATATGTCTCCAATTGATTGCAATTCATGAGAATAGAGCTAGTAAAGCATGCTATGACCCACAACCTCATAGAGTGGCTCACAAATACCAAAACTACTCAAAGCTGGGCTCTATATCGCAAATCAGGAAACATATGATCAAATCACACTCATAGACCCTTTAACATGATGAAATATACCAAAAAGCTTCACAAAGCTAGTGCAAACAAACATGCCAGCATGATGGTCTATAATGGAGATGCATTCTTTAGAGATAGGAATAATACAAGGCAGTATATTATGCATAGCCAAGGAGAAGCGCATAATCCGACCAAAAACAGAGGTATATTATGACAAATATCACCCAAAAACCTTCTGAAATGGAGCCTAAAAACAAACTAAGGCAAATCATGCTACCCTATAGAATAGCCAAAACTTACAGTGAAAAAAATGGAGACACAAAGAGGAGAGGGCTTGTCCCTCCCTATAGTGGCAAACTTCACAAAACCTCTTCTATCACACACCGAAAATCCCTATGGATTCAGTGGTGAGAGGCCAATGCACAACAGGTTCCCCAAAGCTCAACAAAAGAAACCAAAAAGGCCAAACAAGGCCTAAGAGGGGAGTCGACCCCGGTCAACAGCTCACAACACGACACTATATATGGGACTGTGATGTTCGTTAATTCTATAGACCACAAAAATAATCAAACCATTTTATATGTTATACACAAAAGCT
>NW_021035883.1:0-14705 GCF_004153795.1 Camellia sinensis
ATATGAATTGTGGACAACAACCATGCTACGGATCGACTTGTTGTTGGCCTTGAAAGCTTCTGAAGAGAAGGGATTGAATGTTTGGCAGTTGTTTTTGGATCCAGTAGAGGGTGGACACTTGTGGCTTGTTTCTTATTATGATTCTATATGCAAGGCATGACACAACGAGAAGCAACCTTGGGGCTGCCAAAAAGAACTTGACTTTTGTTTGAATTGTAATAAGTTGGTGTTTAGAAAGTTAGTAAAAGTTATTTTTTATTTTTTAAAACTTTTTAATTAAAAAAAAGTAAGAAGATGATTGCGCAAAAAAAATCAAAAACCAAAAACCAGTTTGCCAAAACGCTGTCTTACTCAAAAAAGGACATGAAGGTCACTGATAGGGCCGACCAAACCCTCAAGGATTCCTAAAGCAAAAAAATCTCAATAGGAGGTTATTTTATATGAAAATATTTATATAAAGTTTGGCCTTTTTTCCATTAATTTTTTTTTAGAGACCGAGAGTGGACAATTTTTGGAATTTCAAGAATTCCCTGGTGGGTTTCTGGGCTTTCTGGACGTTGACAAATGGGTCTAGAAAATCCCTTTAGTAGGTTGAATTTTAAATTAAATTCAAGTTGAGAATCCTGGGAATTCATTGGGGTATTCAAATATTTACTCAAAATTTCAACCTATTTTTAGTGATGTTCAAATGTGAGTACTTAACCACTAATAAACTTTTTGCTCAAATTTATGTCAGATATGATTCATATCAAATAAACTTTTACTCGAAGTTTAACTATGAAACTCCAATCCTATAAAAAAAGTTATGTTTGCATGGGCTGAGGGCATATCAAACCAAAACCCAATCCAACAAGAAGCAAAAAAAAAATTTTAGGTCAAAAGATAGGAAAAAAATCTTATAAAAGGCAATTCTGCAAGTACAAAAACTATGCCAGACTGCCAGTTTACCGAACATTGCATAATATATGTCAACTTTTGTCAAATATATCTGATGAGCAATAGAATCCATAGTACAACCCAACGTTGTAGCATGTGGTAAGGCCTGGGGTTTAAACTCAACGGTCACAGTTCAATTCTCATGGGCCAATCTCCGCTCGGCGAACACTGTGGTTAGGAGTTGGACCTGGAAGTTACGTTGGACCTTAAGTTGTCTAGTCAGCACTTGGGTAATCCAATACTCCCCCGCGTGTGCGAGTCCTGACTAACGAGCTTGCTTGGAGGTCGGGCAAGTTCTCAGGTTAAGTATCCTCCTTGAACTCGTTTGGGAACAGAGAATTACACAAATATCCCATATATAGTTTGGCTGTTCACCTTGGTCCCTGACTTTTTAATTGTGACACATTTATTGTAATTTTGAAATATGTTTCAAAATTAAGGGACAATTTGAAATGATCATTAGATTTTTTCAAGGGTAAAATTGTAATTTGATAAAAATAAACTAATTTGACAAAAATAAATGTCAAACAAATTTTTGGATTTTAAAAATTATTTCTAACCTACTAAAATAAAATTATGTAAAATTATAATCTTTAGAAAAATTTTTTTTTATTGAGTTTTTTATTTTAAAGTTACGTTTTGTATCTTTATTTTTTTTTACCAAGAATATTAAACTATTATAATATGTGTTATATGAGAGATGATCATCATGTTAAATTCATTTATTTAAAATACCCAAATTTAATCATGTAATATTATATTTAATTTTAACATACTCAGTATTCACAATTGAGCGAGATTTAAAAGGGAGTATATTTTTTTTATAAATAAATTATCCATATTTATATATTATTTTAACAACACATTTCCCACTTATTATAAGCCAAAATAGTAATAGTATATAACTATGTTTATTATCAATTTATCGATTACATGTATTGACCCTTAAAATATCTATATTATAGTTTAGATTTATTATTTAATGTGACAAACATTAGTATGAGGTTATTCTAAATGTTATTTAGGTCATTATTCAATATCACGAGAGCAAAGAAGAATGGTAAAACTGAAACGCGATAAATGCTCAACACAATAGTCCTAAATTTACTGTTCTGTTAAGAGTAGAGACAAAACGGTAGAGAGTCGGAAAAAAGGAACTATCTAGCTAACATAACAAATCCATTATTTATATCTCTAAATTAGGGATATTAGCTAACTTACCCCATAATAAAAATACCCAAAGATAATATTATTTAGCAATATGAAGTACATTACTTTCATAGTTCCATAAGGCTACATGTGCTACCATCATTACAATTCCATCAACATAAAATCCATATATTAATCATAAGAGAAATAATTTTTCGTGTTTATACTAATCTTGATCTATATCATCGCGCCATTCAATATTAGACATAATTATATAACTGTGTGTTTTTGTTTTTGGTTATATTTATATAGATTTGTAAGCATTAGTGAATGGATAGAACAAAAATATAAATAATCTAAATGTGCCCAATAAGAGAGTGAAAGTTTTGATCCAATAATATAAGGTTATAAAATTTATGATTACTTTTATGTTTACCGTGAGATTTTACACAAGGCCATTAAGTATATCTTATTTCTATTACTAAAATATATATCACTCAAATCTCTATCAATCCGATGATCTAGTAAGGCGAATATAGGAGTGGATATGTTTAAAATTTGGTATCAAAGGACGACAAATGGTATTGACAATTATATATTAGAATCTAGTGATAAGAGAAAAATACGTTAGTGTAATGTTTGATAATAAAATATGATGGCTAACAAATGTCTTGTTTTTTTAAAAACAATGTATGGGAAGTTTTCATCTTCACTTACGAGTACCCTGTTAATTTATTTAATTAACCTAAGCAACGAGAAAAAATTCCAGAAATCCGCTGATGATAATCTAAGAAAAGTATATATTTTGAACAAAGACAATAATATTTAAACTAAAATTAATAAAAGTCTAAATCATTAGAACTATAGTAAATATTCTAAAACAGATGAGTGTGTACCAGAAACTATGTCTTGCTGTTGAGAGTTTATAGACTAGACCCAGTCAGTCTGAATTTATCGAGGTGGTTCTACACTTATTGAGGCTTCTGACTATGAGGTAGTCATTGAGAATTTTCGTGTAAATACATCTATGTAAGATGTAAATAGAAAATAAAGATATTGCATGATATATGAAATTGCAGATAATATACCGTAAAATCGTGATATACAACCGTACATTATTTTCTCTCTACTTTCACTTTGATAAATCTCAGTATATCATATGATAAAATCTATGATCTCAAAAACGCAACAAAACTTATGAAGAAACTACAGTATGAAAAACTCCTAAGAAACTTAAATAGCTTTCGTCATTAGTTATTTTTTGTAATTAGTAAGCTATTCAAATCATCAAAGTGCATTGTTTTATTTATTTGGTCCGATCGAGCTTTCTAATGGTAGTTCTTAATTTAGCACTAGAGTGATGTAAATCCGGACCAAACCAAACATGATATAATTATGTCGACGATTCGATCATGCCGAACAAGCCGTGGTACCATACACATGCGGACTTTCCCAGCATACGAATGGATCAGGTGGACATAGACGAGGGTCCAATCTTTTGATCGGCTCCTGTATATTTTTCACTAGAATCGACATCGTGATTGTGGGATCATTCGCAATTATGTCTTGAGAACTGATCACCACTAATGTCAGGAAACATTAAAATTCTTAATTACACCAACTATTATATTTCACATATACTGTTAAAACAAAAATGATTTTCTCTATTTTTGTCTGGACCTAAAAAATCAATCGTTAAAAATGGAAACCTTATTGTTGTTGTATGTACTTAAGCGACATCATTATAGACTCATCATTTCTCATACTTGTTATCACTGTGTATTTAGTCATTTAGAAGTGATACATAGATAAGGAGTAAGAGGACTGAGTACTATATCATATGGCGGTTATTGCGCACACACAAAGCTATTCTTGTGTACTTCCAGTTGTATCACATTTTGGTTGACTCGAAAACAATTAATAGTAAATCATTCAAGACAAATTTAATTTGTCTAGAGGATCTTATGAGAAATCAAAACACAGTTATTTAAAAACTAATTATGGAGAACCAATATTTATAATTAATTATTGTAACATACGACAGTGAATCATCTTGTGATTGAAATAATTTGATAAAAAAGTAATTAAACCCCTTTTTAAAAGGTTATTTTATTTATCTGTCCTTCATAGAGAGCATCTGATCTGATTTGTGTCAACAATAAAATTATCATAACTTGTATTATAATAAGTGTTGCATAATTTATTTTTTAATGTGTGGTTACCATTAGCTGTTTTTAAATTATAAGTGAAATGTTGTATTCTAAGTATCTGTATAATTCTGGATATTCATTAAATACGTGTTACTTTGAATGAACCTGTATGAGCTATTATTTTTTTTATTTTTTTGATCTTGATTGGAGTATGTTTCATTATAGTAGCACTTGAGTTGTATTCCCATTATTAGGAATGCGTACGCGTATTTGGAGATATATTTTTTTTTCGGTCTCGAGGGTATGTCAAGTAGCTTTATTCAATTCTCTAAACTTAAATGCATTTCTATGATACTAAGTCCACAATTTATAGTATATATCTATGAAGTTTTTCATACTCCAGTGTGAATTAGCGTATTAGGGATCAAAAGCCAAGTTATGAGGCTTTTGATGTTTTTCTGATATTTCGTAAATTATGTTTTGGATTCATGTGGGTTCTGAGCGCATTTTTGTGCCTATAATCAAAATTTTCTGCTATCATAGTTCTTATCAGCAACTTGAATTAAACCAGAGCGGAATGTTAGGTCAAACCCTCAAGTATATGGATTTAGTATTCACAACACAATATATTCCCTTTTAGAGATTGTAGGATGTATAGTTATATGGATTACGATTCTTAGTTTGGAATTCATGTATATGTAAATGAGTGAACGTTAGCCACAAGTGATATCATTATAAACAAAGCATAACCCAAACCAATTATGAGAATCTTGGAACAGACCAAACTTACATAGAATAACAGATCTTCTCAAGGCTTGACTCTTCCCCCAGCTTAAAAGCTACAGGGAACCACCGAATAATTTAGGGACAATACGTAAACTATCTACCAAAATTTAATGTGATATCACTGCACAAACTCTTCTTAAAGGGACCAGTTCACAAGAAATACAACACAATCAATGTGGTGGTGTGAGTGTTGAGTGCGTATATAGCAGCAAGTAGAAGAAGTGGTTCTGTTGGGCTTACAAAAAAAAAAAAAATAATAGAGAAAAGATAAAAAAAATAATAGATACTCTATAATAGAAAAAAAAAAAACATAACCACAAAAATAAAGAAAATATAATAAGTAAAAATCATAATCAATAATCTAATAAAAAAACAATAAATAGAAAAGTAAAAACATACAGACACAAAAAAGCTAGAAATAATAAATAATAAAAAAAAATAAGAAAATAACAAAATAATAATACCACATTTATAACAAAGAAGGAATATAATAAATATATAAATATAAGAGAAGAATATAAATAGAAGAAAGAGATTATGAAAACATAGATATGAAATAAAAATAAATAAGATAAAAATAATAATAAACCAAATCAATAAATAAACAAAAATAAATAATAAATCTCAAATATATTTAAATAAAAATATATATAATCAAATAAAAATATCAATATTCATAAATAATACAATTTAACTAAAATCACATACAAATAATCGCATATACAACACATAATACAAAACAAAAAATAAAAAAATAAAAACCAAAAACTAAAAGAAATAAACAGAAAAATAAATAAATAAAAAAAAAATATAAAAATAAAAAAAAAAATATAAAATATATAAACATAAATAAACATAAAAATATACACTAAGAAAAAAGATAAATATAAATAGATATCATTACATGAATAAACTCACATAATATAACAAATAACATCGTAAAATAATAAATTAAAGCAAATATAATAAAATCTATCATATAAATCACATGTAAATTATAAAAGAAAATATATATGTATAACCATATAAAAACAGAACTGAAAAATAATATAAAATTAATCATCACATAAATTGACCACTAGATTTAGAGTAAACGATAATTTATTCAGATCGACTACTCGATCTGTATGCACATTCACTCACTAGTCATACACATATCTTAATACAGAGAATCATTTGAAACCTCTAAGAAACCTAATCACTAGTATATATAGAACGAACAAGACTTAAACAAAAATAGAAAAATAAAAAAACATTAATAAAAAAAAAAAGACACATGAAATAATCAAAAAAAATAAAAAAAAAAACAAAATATCAATTAAAAATCAAACAGAAACAAATAATAACACATAAAACAGAATAAACATTACATAACTAAATAAAAAGAAATACAAGAAAAATAAAAAAATGAAAAAAATAAGAGAAATAAAAAATAAAATATACACCATCTCAAAAATAATAAAATAAAAAAAATATAGAGGAACAAAAATTGATATTCAAAGAGAAAGAACATATAACACTAATATAAGAAATAAGAATACAAAAACACACTAAATCTAAAGAGAAAAACAATACAACAATAGAAAAAAAACAAACACAAACAAACAAAAAGAAAAAAAAAGAAGCGATAAGAATCAATAAATGCGTAAACCTCCTAAGAATCAATATAACTACTAAATATTATATTAAAAAATTATAGTTAATATACAACATAAAGAAAAAAAAAAACACCAAAAACAAAAATTAGAAAAAAAAAAAAAAATAAATTAAAAATACAATCCACAAAACAAAACACACACAAATAGAGCAAAAATAGATAAAAAACCATAAATAAAATAAACACTATAGGACAACAAAAAAAACAACTAAACAAACCAAAGATAATAAATAAGAAAAACCATACATAATAGACACAGGAAAAAAAAAACATATTGTTCAATAGTCAACGACAACAAAACATACATAACAAACATATAAGAGAATATTCTGAACAAACAGACAAGCGTACATCATAAACACACAAACAAAACAAAAAAATAGAACAAACAAACACAGAATAGATATAATACAAAAGAACACGAAATAATAAACAAATAAATAAAATATAAAGATAATACAGAAACTTAATAATAAATAATATAGAGAGAACATAATATATATAAGAATGACAAATAAAATAAGAACCTTAACTTGGATGCAATAACAGCTGATAAATAATAATTTACAAGATTTTCAAATATAACACAAATATAATGAATATTATCATGATATGCTTGCTTGCTAATATAAATCAAGAAACAATAGAATAAGAAGAGTATATCTCGTAATAGTATTAGATAACCATCATACTACACATCAATAGTTATACATGGACGACATTAAGATATGAAAGCTTATTCAAGTTAATATATATATGAAGTATAGAAGTAGTGAACTATCTATTGGTATATCTTTAATAAAGTGAAAAAAAAGGTTGAAACTCCAGAAATTTTATACGTATGATTGGGATATAAGTAGATTTAATATTATGTTATGAGTCTCGAATCACTACCAATATTTTGTGAATTATTCACCGTTTAATAGTAATCGTAAAAGCTCAAAACAAAATTTTATAAGAAATATTAAGAAAGAAAGCCAATTTATCAATTAAATTAAGACTAAAAGAACTAAATGTAGATTAGATTAGAGGAGCAGAATTATCTCGTAGAGTGAATAACTACAAAAAAATATAGGAAGAAATTGAAAGTGGGTATTGCAGACAATGTAAAGTGATTTCAGACCACTTTTGTTATGTTGTAAGATACTCCACAGAGATCATAATTTGCATTAATACTCAGACGATCATGCACATATAATACTATTCGAATATTTCAGACGTATATACTACTCTAATGTTCGTATGTTATACACACATAGCAACCGAGAACAATGAAACTATTGCAACCATAGTCACCAGAACTCTATGTGACAATGACTCTCATCTTCCGACATGTCACGATAAAGGTCACAAAAATAAGACCAAGTCGGGGATCCCGAGAGACGCAGTTAACCCCGACTATTATGTGAATATAGATCCTTCACACTAAGTAATTATAGTGATGACATACATAGAGCAGAATCGCGATAACCGAAGGGTACGATGCGCGGCATTAATGCTGTTACATTGAATGAGTTAACTCAGAGTTGAATAAACGATTCCAATATAGGCATTGGATTAAGAAGGTTTATTAGATATGATCAGAAAGAATAGTGAGAAATAGAGAAGAAGGGAATAAGCCAAATAGAACTTTGTGCTACCACAAAAATTGTAACTAAGTAGAAACACGTTCTCCAACAAGAGATTACAGGTATTGCCCAATAAAATTAAGTAACTCATATAGCCTAATATTGCCCAATTATCAATAAGAGATCAACGCAAAAAAATAATCTAAGCTAAAACACATTTTAAAATTCGGTTAATTCAAATAAATAGTTACACTCAACCAATATTCATTATAGCGAATCTACTAAGGGTGCTTTGGAGAGAGAGAGTAATAACCTTTAATCATTCTTCATCCTCTTAGTTAATTCATAACGTTTTTATATGAAATCATATAATTCAGTAACCCAATTGTTTCAACTTGCATGCTTGGATTAGCTAATAGTCCTCTTAAGTCCTTTTTTCTTAATTGTGTGTATTGAAAGCTTCTAATTTAGGACATAAGGGTTCATGCTGTCCACATTAGTCTCTTTAAATTTAGTTTTGGTTTCATATTAATTTTGATATAGTCATGGCCAACACAGCCTTACTTTCTTCTCATTTCAACAATATAAATACATGAATCAACATCAATTTGAGAAGATTGATGATTATCAAGTCGACGGTTCATTGTCAGGCCAAGAGGGCCCAAATCATTCGTAAAGGGACGGCAATGACAGTCGCAAAATTAGTCTCTTAAATAGTTATGCGGAGAAATACTGCATTCAGCGTAAGGTTAAAAAAAATAATTAAGATCAATGAAAATTTAATTAATTGAATCTTAATTTATTTTTTTTATGAATTGTATAATTATTCGCAACAGATGTGTGAAATAGTATTTTTTTTTAATATAATTAGAGAGGGAAGATTACAAATAATTGCACACAATACAAAAAAAGGGAAAAATTATTAGAAACTTCTATACGAGAATCCAATTATTTCATAAGTTCCATGGATTTTTAATACACTGTAAGTCCTACTTGTTGTTACAATCAAATCGTGAGATTGTATTTAAATTTTGGTTAGTGATTTGGTAGACGTTTCTACCCTTCCTTATTGGGGGACGTCACTTAGAGAAGTTGGATTTAATTTTGGATCACGTTTCCGTCACTCAATTTATACTCAAACATTAACACTTCAACTTAACACTCCCAAAAAAAAATTTCTTAATGTTTTTTTCAAACATAACATTCCAATACTAAAAAAACTCATTAATGTATTTTTCTAATGAAGACACTCTAATACTAAAAAGTACTGAGTATACTTTTCAATATGAACACTCTAACACTAAAAATTCCATAGCGGACTTCCATATGTATACTCTTAATGAAACACTCCAATATAAAAAAAATACTCTCTAGTACTTGTCAAAAGAACACGTATGCTTTTCCATAACTAACACTCAACGTAAAAATTAAAAAAACCTTAAGGTATTTTTCCAAACGTAATGCCTCCAAGCACTTAAAATTTCCTAGTTTACTTTTTCAACGTAACACTCTAATAAAACACATAAAAAACTATTAGTGTACTTTTTCCAAATGTACACTTTCAACATAATCCCAAATTGTACCTACTCCAATATGGGGGTAAATGATCATTACACAACATAAATGACTAAATATTCACAAGAAAAAATATAGACTATATGAGTGCAAAATCAAAATTATGAATTATTGGTCAAATTCTTCCTAACAAAAAAGGGGGAAATTACCTCTACAATGGATATTGAAAAAAGGGTCAACTTGTCTCTAGTTGGAGATTCAAGATTGGGACCCGTCTAGTCCGCACGTGGTTCACTTTTAGGCTCGCTTCGATGATCCGAACGTTTACATTGTCATGGTTCATTATACATTCAATCTTATGTAAATAAATCAAGCGATTTCGGATACATTAAAATCACTATTGAATCCAGTGTTTATTAGATGAACCGTTTATTTTTTTACTGTTATTTTTTAATACAAAAACTAATACATGTGATTGCCGTTATTCGATTCATTGGATTTTAATGAATATTACTCGATGAATCTGTAATATTGTGAACCCATTGAATCATCATAGCAGAGCCCTAAAAGTGAACCCCTCGATACAGACTGGACGGGCTCCATCTTAATCTCAACAAAAGAGCAAGCTGATCCTTGAAAAAAATCATTATATATTGCATGAAAATTTTATATAATTTAATTATATTAATTTGTAATTATTTTTATCATATAAGCATTGAAATTTTTTCTAAAAGAATTATAATTTACAGTTTCTCTGTGAAGTTTCAAAACTTTCCCATGTTAAAAAAAATGACAGAAAATTACCACTCCAAAATCGATTTCACCTGCCTAATTAATTTATTTACCATTTCGCCGAATAAAATCTCTCTTACCGCCATGTTTGGGAGAATTTAGGAAAAATTTAGAAGAAAGAAAAAGAAAAAAATGTGTTGTAAAATTAGGTAAAAATAAAGTATATTTTATTATATTTCACTACCTTTTAGTTCTATTTCTAAATCCCTCCTTAAATTTCTAAACAACACACATAAATAAAAGTCAATATGAGATCATATAGAGATAAAGAACATCACCGAATTTTATGGATTTTGATGTGAATGGAAAATGTAACCAAAATGAAAAAATTACTTATATTGCTATTATTATTTTTTTTTGAAGTAATTGAATAAAAATGATTTTTTTTACAATATCTTTTTCCCCCCATTTTCTTACCGCAACAAAAAAGTTGAAACTTAGACTTGTTTCGGCATCCTTATCCGTTTTGTTTTCATTCTTTCTTGCTTTTGAAAACTAATTAAAAATAACATCATTCATATATAAATATATACATATATCCTATGAAAGTAATTTTAACATTTTTATTTTTATAAAGGTGTGTTTTTAAATATGATTAAAAAAAAAAAATCACCTAAACGTTGTTCAAATGAGTTTTTCTTTATTTTTCTGGTAATCATTTCTTACTTTCGTTACAAGACAAAAAAAAAAAAATAAAAAAAAAAAAAAAAAAAAAAAAAAAAATGAGAAAAATATAAGGAAAGATAATTGATTATAGTAACAGACGTACCGGATTTTTTTTTTTTTAAAATCTAATCCAAAAATGTCAAAGAGTAGGTTCTGTACAAACAAAGAAAGTAGGAACTAGATCTAATAAAATGGTACAAGTGATGTCCTAAGCTAAGAATTCCTCCAATCACTTGGGCATCATGGTAGATAGATACTCCATGCTAGATCCAACACAAAGAGTTTAAAATATTTTAAAAAACACACTTGTCCTCCCATAAACAAAAGCAGCCTCTCTACTGTGTATATATTGAAAAGTTTGTAAACATAAAAGTCCTACTTGAATGTTGATCGCCATTGGGCAAACTTTCTTTATGTTTTGTGTAGATTAGCTTGAAGAACAATGTTAGAGGGCATAATTTTGTGACCATAATATCTTAAAGATTTTAATAATAAATGTCGTTTTTGTGCAAACATGTTAGAATGATGTCGTTTTGACAGTTTTGAGCAATTGTGACCACACACAAAAATTGATAGGCCTCAAATATCTTTCCCTTACTTTAATTAGAAAAAAGGAAGTTGAAATTAGAGATAATTCAATTGCTTTTTTAAGTTTGTCTGTTGTTTGTTTCAGACTTTGTTCATTTAAGTTTTTTTTTTGTTTTTTTGATTCTCCACTCCCTTCTAATGATCTCTAACCAACATAAAGAAGACCTGTGTTAATGTGTGATCTCTGTACTTTGTTACATCAATCAATAGACTTGCCAAACCTGTCTCCTCTATCACCACAAAAAAAAAAAAAAAAAAAAAGAAGTCGTCTTTTTATTTTTTATATTGATGATGATTGAATAACAAAAAATATTTATTATTTCTTATTTCCTATGTCTACTTCTATACTGATATACATAATATTTACAATTGTCCATCATTGATCAAATCATTGTGAATAATTTTGGTTAAATTTTAAAGCTGTATGCATTCGTTTGAATCTAAACAAAGGAAATACATGCGTTTTTAAAACAGAGATTTGTACTGAATTTCAAAAATTCGTAAGTTATCTTCAAACACTTTCTTTTTATTTAAATTATATTTTAGTTACTGTAATATTTTACATAATAATTTAATAACCAATATATGATGCCAAAATTCTAAATACGAACTACTTTCGTTGGTTTTATTTTTTAAATCAACTTTTTAGTTTTTGTTTTTTCAAATTTTCTCAGTTCTAATGATGAAAGATACTGGAATTTTTTCATATTTTATATTTAAATTATAATTTTAAATGAAAATCTAATATCTAATAATCTAAATAGAATTAAACAAGTAAAATATTAATAAAAAAATTTTATAAATTCAAACGCGTACGATTTTTTTATTACGAATTATGAAAAATTAAATTGGGAAGTTGATATAGAAAAATATTTGTATAGTACTATATATTTAAATGACCTGTTTATTATTTATTATTTAAGATAACATTATGATCTCAATAATTTATCTATAAATTAATATTTATGTTTATAAAACTTCTTATTTATCATTTAAATTCTTTAGTGGAGTATACATATCACATACCAATTTAAGAGATACGCATAATCAGAGTATTAACAATTGATGAAAAATCACGTATAGCGTGCAATGTGTTTGTTCAACCACTAGTAAATAACAAAAATCCCATAATAAGTTATTTAGAGTCACTAAATATAAACAAAAGTAGGGATAATCTTATCCTAAGACGAGATAGTCCTATCCCAACCGTTAGTCACAAATCATATTATCTATGACATTGTATATAAAAACAAATCGAGAGATTTCTACTAATCAATTTTATTTATTTATTTTTTTTGGTTTATTAACCATGCCCTATTACTTTTGATTTTACTGTTTTGATTTTGCTTCCCCTTGGACAATGACCTAGAAAAACATTTATTATGTGGTGCATGTTGCTTTCTAGTATGAATAATGAAAGTGACGATCCATATGTTAATATGTTGCAATCAACTCTAAGGAATAGCAAAAGGGTTAATTTGATCATATAATTTGATCATGGTTTTTTTCTTAAATTAAACTTTGGAAACTAGAGGTCAAGGTATGTATGATATAGTCTATCTAATAACTAAATGGTTATCAAAACTTGCTTATTGTTTAATTTTACAAATTATGGAGTCACAAAGCTAGATGATGAAGGAATATATATGACCTTATTTGGTTCAGTTTTATTTTTAATGTTTACAAAAACGCAAAACAATATAAAAAAAATTAAGAAAATTAATTATTTTCACATCATTTTCATTTTTGTACAAAAACAGTATCCAATAACTTCTTTTTTGAAATTTTCTTAGAAAAATGAATTATTAAAAAAAAAATCAATAACAATTTGTTAAATTCTGTGATAATAACCCACCCCATGAAACTGGGATCATGACCATCCCTGCTTGGTGACCCATTTATTAAGCATTAGGTCTTGTGGCCTGGAATCCCCACTTTTTCCATCACTCTGTGTAACATTTCATTCAAATCTATTAAAAAAAAAAATTCAATATGAAAATTTCATAGCATTCATGTCAAATTTCTAACAAGATTTATCGCTAACAGCTGTTAAAAAAGTTATTTTTTCATAAATATTTAAATTTTTAATAATTTTTTTAAAATTTTCAAATCTTTTGAGTCTAGAAGGATCTAACAAATTTAAAAATATTTACAAAAAAGAAGCTACAGATTAATAAATAAATAAATAAACAAAACCTAAACTTTTAAAATTGCAAAAAAAAAAATTTGTTAGCATTTTCCAAAACGTAACAGTTTTTTTAGCAACTTTGTCTTAAAAAATCACACACACAACACACACACACACACACACACACACACACACACACACACACACACACACACACAAAGCTACTATAAAATTAACCAAAATATAAATAAGAATGAATTGGTGTCTTAAACTTGTGATAATATGGGAATTATTGTAAAGCCAATCACATTTCAATCCCATTAAATATATGGGAAAGTTACGTGTAAATGTTATTAGGTAGACTAATTATTCAATAGGTTCTGTGAAAATTAATGGTATTTTTTATCAAACACTATTAAAAAATGTCATTAATTGTTAATTTTTAGCGATAGTTTAAAAATTTTGCCACAAAAAATGTCATTAATTATAAGTTTTAGTGACAGTTTAAAAAAAAATTGTCACAAAAAAATATAACTAATTTTTAACTTTCAGTGACAATTTAAAAATTTTGTCACATAAAAAAGTCACTAATTGTAAGTTTTAGTGACAATTTATAAAAATCGTGACAAAAAAATATTAATTGTCAATTTTTAGTGACATATGTAAAAAATCATCACAAAAAATTATTTTTAGTGACAATTTTATTAAGACTTATTTTCAATAGGATTTGATGAGGATTAAATTAAAGTATTAAGACTTATATATATATA
>NW_021035899.1:0-21280 GCF_004153795.1 Camellia sinensis
TTTTTTCTTTTCGCAGAGAGATTAGGCCATAAGTCTCCTTTAGAATATAACACGTGGGACGTCCTTTTTTTTTGTGAAATTGTGTTCTCCGCTGATCCATTTCTGATGTTTGTACCCTTTTTATGTTTATGATATATACTATACAACACGTTATTTCGAGGAGACGGGTTTCTATCTATCAATCCTTCTGCAAAATATATCCGGTTTAGTGCGGATATCTATGGAAGATCATATTAGTAGATTTTGTAGGGATTGCAAGGCTTATATACAAGTATTTTAACTACTACGCTGCAGGAAAAGCGGGAGGCCAAGGTGTTCAAAGGGTTAAGTTTTAGTTCCATCACGTCTCTGTTGTGATTTGTGGAGTCCGGTGCGTGTCCAGCATTTTTTTGAATTCCGTCAACGATAAATGTTATTGTGTTATTTTTTCCTTTTGTTTTTGTTTGTGGGATAGGGGGTTGAAATGGTGGGCCAGGAATGTGTGATTATCATGTTGCAACATCCATATTATCCTGATACTATTCTCGTTGATACGCTCGCGGAAAGTATTGTCGTACAACGACCTATTGTGTTAATATCGCATACTTGATGAACGCTTTGAGTGTGTATTTTTTAATTACTTCGTTTTCTGTTTCCATGTAAGAGAATGGGTGCGATTGATATGAATTGTTGTTGTGTTCGTGAACGAAGGAATAAGATAACGTTGCTTGTTAGTGGTGTAGTGCTGATTCACAGTGTTAGCAGATTGACCTACTCATTTGTGCGAACGTTCAAATCGACTGACACCATACTTGGTTCCCTTCGCTCATTCAAGATCACCCAGGTGGCAATTAATTTCATAGAAGGGAAGCCGAGGGAAAACTTCCAAAACATTGTTTTGTCTTTGTATGGGTCTGCTTTCAGTTAGATTACATGCTGATGTCAATGTAAGTCTAGCGTGGTCTAGGTGAACCGGCGGCTCGTCAAACCGTTGGATGTACGTTTCACACATCGGGCACCGGATGCATCTAGACGTGGGGGAGCGCAAGGAAACTGGTCACAAATCATATGATGAGGAGGAGGCTGATTTGATCCAACATTTTTGCCAACACCGCTGATAAGGTATTGTTGTAGGCAGACTTAGGCAGCGGTGGCCACTAACTCCATCTTCGGAGCACATGTTTTGAAGGTGAAGACAGCGGCAATTTCGCAAGGTACATCTCACGACATACCATCGCTCTCAACTGATGTGGGTTTCAATTTAGGTTTATGAAGTAATGATACTTTGGTTCCGTATTATAGCGGAATGACATGTTTAGTGAGTCAAAAGGGGTTTTGTGGTCAGTTCATCATGCCAGGACGTGTTGAATGCGAATGGGTTTTTTTTTATCTGATGAAAGTTGCGTGTAGCTGTGAGACTCATGTGGGGTTACATTTTGCCATGGAGGTGTCCCTGGACTGACAAAATAACTCGAAATGCCTGGCGATTGCGCACCAAGCTTGTTGCAAGAGATTGTTTAGTCGAAACGTGTGCATTACAAACATATGACGCAACTACTGTGAGTCAAATATGCAATTCAAGCCGAGTGCAATTAGTTAGCGTGATAGCGGATTCGATGACGCGAAGTGTGATAGATAGGTCTCAGATAAAGGCCGGTGTGCGAAAGGGTATCATTCCCAGAGGTAGCATTGGATTAATAGGCAAGAGACTTTATTGAGATCATTCCGTGTCATTTAACCAGTTACGTCGCGTACAGCAATGGCTCGTTAATGGAATATAACACGTGGGAAGTTATATCTTGATCTGTGACTTTAAAGACACAACACGGACGTCGATAAGATTTTATAAGGTTGTTCATACACTTCAAAGTCATGACTGGCATCATAGGATGGGTTTAGCCACTGTCGTATCTGTTATTGTTTTTCATAGGTACTTTTCCTAAAAGATAGATTTAAAGGCAACCTGCTTGCGGCTACGAAAAAGATGACCAACCAAGGTAATGTTCTTCATAGCTTGTTTTGAATGAACATGGTTATGCGTGCGGTTCCTAAAAGTTGTGTTGATATACACACAATGGAGTGTTATACACACAGTGGTAGCTATGGGATTGATTAACGTTTTTTTTTTTTTACTTTGTTTTCAAGTCTGTTTCCCAATGACTTTTTGCCCATTGTTGATTCCGAAAATGCAGCCGAATGACTTGGTTCTTGACAAACTCTGCTAATGTAGACTGAATGGGATCGGAACTTACCATTTGTTTTGATCTGCATACGTCAGTATCATCGAATCTTTGCCTACGTGTTTCCTGTCTGCCCACTACCTCTTTTGTATGCAACATTTACAGGGGATTTGTAAGGACAAGATGAAATATGTGAATCAAATTGTACATATTGGGTTGAGTAACGTCTAAATTGCGAAGTAATTTGCATATGCACGACCGTTGTTGACTAATCAAAAACAACTAAACGGCGTTCATACACTCTGAGAGGCACATTGCTGTCAATTTCTTATAAGCATCTTAAAAGCTGAGCCACCACTGTGGAGCCACTTGCGTACCTTCAGGTAGCGGAATCGTAAACAATTTTATTTAATTTTTTCCCCCCACCATGTTCATGACTTATTATTCCCCGTTTTACGACGGAACATTACATATCACACGCAAGGCTCACACATCTTCCAGGGCCAAGAGCCGTTTTGGTGAGACTGTGTTGAGCGCTACTCGAATCATTTAACAATTGGACTAAAGAAGCATGCCATTTACCAATCAGCCTGAATGGTTGACGCAATTAGCGAACAAGATTATAAATCAGATGTCCGACCGTCAGGGGAAGCGTCAAGTTTTCTAGGCTAGTGTTAATATGTTCGAGAAGATGGAGTACAAACTTAAAAATGGCGTACAACAAAAGAAAGATTAATAGCTTCAGAGTCAAGTCTAATACGTGACATGTACGGAGTCACTCACACCCCATCTGTTCTGGTGGATGATTGGTAGGTGTACATGCTCATGTTTTCCAATGGCAGATCAACGGGCCTTCCATGGCAAACATGCAGTGTCGCCTATACTCTGGCAACAAAGCAAGTGATTGAATGCAGTTGTTGACCTTATTCCACGTTCCCGATTACAATCATCATCTACTGTCCAAGTTATATTTTCGATACCAAAATTGAGAAACACAGTTATTCCGGAGGACAATTTATGGTATTCTAACCTTCCAACATATGCGGCGACCACGCTGGCATGCGCCAAAGAAAAGAGGATACCAGTCCGAAAAGGTGAAGAAGTGCAACAAATCCGGTGTAGGTCGTTGCCGTGGCGCTTGGAAAAATCATAAATAGGCCAAAAATGCAACAAAAACATTATAGGTTTATAAGCTGTGGCGGCGAAATTTAATTCAACCCTTCATAGGGCTTTTTATTTTTTCTTTTTAATTTCCGTCGCATTACCAATAAATGTGTTAGTGTCGTTTTCAATCTTGGCGTAGCAAAATAAATTTGGGTCTAGTTGGACTTCATGTTAGTGTTCATGCCCTTTCAATTTTGGAATAACTACCCTCTTCCACCAAGGCTGTTGCGTTTTCTATCTAGCTTTCCGTCCTTTAAACATATAGGTGTTAGTTCTTTTAAAATTGATGTGCTAATTGAAAGTTGTGTGTCAATTACAGTGTGGCTCGTTATGTTTTGATATTACGGACTGTTCTTACCATTCCACTAGTTTTTAACGTTTACTTTTAATTACCCTCATACTATAACATATGTTGCGTCAGTTCTGTTTCAATTTAGCGTGTGCAACACAAATTTCGGCTAATCAATTCACGGGTTGGTGTTAGTTTTTGATGTTGGATTTACCTAATCCATTCACAAATGCTAATTATGGGTTTTGTTTAATTTCCATTGTTCAATACGTATGTGCCTAGGTTCGTTTTCATTTGACATGAGCAAATAAACTTGGGTAGTTCAAGTCATGTTTTCGTGTCACATGTTCTGCTATTGAACATATCATTTTTCTTGAATTTGTAATAAATTATTGTTTTATTGCACTTTCTGACTTGTGCATACCAACCAATAATTGGAACAATGCCCGTACTGTTGGAACATCAACCATAACCCCACACAATTCAACCTGTAAAAAAAACAGTACAGCCTCGCAATACAGGAAGTCGCGATGTTCAATTTATAACTTTACCTTCTTCGTTACTAACACACGGTTTACAAAGTTCAGGTACGCTACTTGCACATGGAGGGAAATGTTATTGACACACGAACAGAACCAGTTGAACAACATGGAGAATAAACACCCACTGGGGGGTTTCAATAAAAATGTACCTTTACAAAATGGATTTAATGTGCGACCAATCCGCAATAGAGTAAAATGAAACTTCGTAGACGAACCCCTAGTGCACGATGGTGTGAAGGCCTGACAAGGAACAAACGTTAAGTTGGGACACGACCGTGGATGGTTGGAAACACCCTCCGCACGGTCGAGTTAGTACCAGAGTTTGTATAGAGGAAGATAAGAATAGATGGTTAGTTTTCTAGTGTTTCAGCGATGAATCCTCCTCAAAGAGAGTGAGGTTACCTTTTATAAGGACCGTTTGACTTGCTCACCAAGTTTCTACTTTTTGCCCACTTGACACTTAGTCGAATGTTATTACTCCTCAATGGGAAGCAGCAAAGAATCCGTTAAGCAATTCCATTCATTCGTGGCGACATCTAGCGCTCCTTCCGTGTAATTGGATGTGAGTTAATTTGCAACGATTGGTATCGTACCCGACGCTCTTACGGTTGGGTTCAGCGCTCTGATTCAAGTTGGTCATCCCCCTAGGCTACGCTCGACCCAGGTTCGTACTTTCGGGCTTGGTGGTTCGAATAGCTTGGTCCGTTGGGCGCTTTAAGAGTCACACTTGGGTCTTCATGTTATGTCCCTTGGTGGGTTCTTTCTCTGGTATACAGTAAACGCTTGCCCACACGGGGTTTGGCCGGTCTGAACACTTAGCTCAGCCCAAACACTCGTGCTGGTTCGGGATGTTTAACGTTCTCAATCCTTCCCATTACAGCCCACAGCATCGCCTTTGGGGCTTGCGTCTCCTCCTTCGTTCTGCACTTATGTTAACCACCTCGCTACTGATTTACGCAGATTAACCACCTGATTACCTTGACTACGGGAACTGAACACTTGATTAGTGATTTGATAACTAGAAGTAATTGAACGCTGGATTTGAAATTACTGAACCTAGACTGACTGAAATCTGAAACTGATTGATTGGACTGTATCTATTTAAATGCATTTTTAGTCTGCTTTGCTGTGTTAACTTGATCTATTCGCATGGTTTTTTATGGTTAATTTGTGAATGAAGGCCTTGTCAGCATGCCAAATCTGAAATTGATTGATGTTTCTATGATCGTTAGAATTAATGTGAATTTTATAGCGCATATGTTATCTGAAAACTGACTTAGGTATGATTAAATTTGAGATTAAAATCAGTTTAAATTGGCAATAGTTTGGCTTTAATTAACAACCTTGTCTATCCTAGTGGACACTTAGGAAACATACTTGGAGGCATGTATACATGTAAACAAAACATTTCTTCTTCCCATTTCTTGGCACACACGACCTAGAGAGTGAGAGTGAGGGAATTGAGTTCAAGTGAAGAGTCTAGCTTTGGAGGACTTGGAGATTTGTAGTCGAGATTATGCCTAATATGGAGATCTTTACACTTTGATAATTAAGGAACTAGGTATGCATTTTCACCCTTCTTATTGGTGTATTTAAGTTCCTTCTAAGCATGGATCATAGGTAGTTGAAAAGTGTAACTCAAGAACTTGGTTCATTAATGATTGGACAAATGTGGAGCTCATCATCCCATGGACAGTTGCATGTTTGAAAAAACGTTTTAGTTTGAAATTTTTTGTCGGAATTTGAAATATTCCATGGAGAAAATTGTCCTCACTGCATGCTTATGGTCTATGATAAGTCGCTTCACTGTTCTTCATCTTGTTTTTTGGAACAATTCTTGGCTCTTATGAGCATCAAATTGAAGCTTTGAAACTGATTTAAATTCATCGCATGGTTTGCATGCTCTTCATTAAATTCATTTACATGGAGAATTTTGAGATTGGATTTTGACTTCGAGATGAACACACTGGGGCTTGATTTGTACAAATTGAAGCTATTGAATGCGTATGTTAAAGTATGAGTTTTGATGTGTTTTCTGGAAAACTTGAGCCCAAGAGGATCGGAATTTTATGGTTAAAAGCTTGGTTTTGAGCTTGAGTTCAAACTGGAATTTCAGAAATTGGACTCACGGCTTGAAGCGGGGGACTTGGCGCTCGAGGCGGTGGAATATCGTGCCTCCTAAGCATCTTTTGTTCTGTTTTTGAGAGTCGCTCGAGCAGGAATAATTGAACGCTCGGGCGGGGACATCTGTTTCAAATGCTTGAGCGCGTGTCGAGCGCATCCAATCGAGCGTGATTTTTGCCTATCCATGCACTTTGACTGTTTTACAGAACGCTTGAGCGGGTAAGTCTACAACTGGAGCGGAAACCTTTGTCTGCATGTCCGTTCTAGAGCGGCCGTAACCTACGCTGCGAGCTGAACCCTATTTTCGAAAATTCTAAAAACTGTTTTTTCAAGTGCATCTTTGCACCTCATCTTTCATCCTAGGCCATGTCTTAGGCCTAGTTTAAGCATTTTTAAGATGGATATAGATGTAGAACAGCACCGAGGCAAATTAGGGATAAGTTATTATCTTTCCCAACCTGTGTAGCTCTAGTTGGTGTTCTTCAATCTGTAAACTGTGTTAAGGTTGGCGACTGGGCGACCGTGCTCTAGCTTTACTCGTAGCCTAGAACTTTGTGAGTACAACTGTGTAAAGATATGTTAAAAGATTATCTTCTGAACAATTGAACCGTACTTGCTTTCTTAAACTGAACTGTTAATTGAATGATGTATGTCCCTATATTCTGACTGTATTGTGGCATTCCTTATCAACTACTGTTTACCGTTACTGTTACACGGAGAATCTCTGATCGGTTCCCTCGTTAAAAACCACTACTGTTACTAGCATGATGCCATCATTACTGCTGCGGTTTCAAGACCTACTGTTTACCTGTAGGCTGTTATGCTAATGGATGTACCAACATACTGACTGTACTGATTTGAACCCTGAATTACTGATTTAATGAACTGTTTTTCATTACTGCGAAGGAGCATTTATTCTTACCCTTCTACGCATTGTGTTATTCACTGGGCTTTAGCTCACTGCTCCAATATATATTATGTAGGCTGTACAGGCACCAGACCGCAGCTAGGAGCGTCGGGTAACTCCAGTTTTGTGTCGAGCCAGCCTATGTGCCTCAATTGCGAGAGGTTCTGAGCCTGTCAAGCTACGTCTTAGGTGGTTTTTTTAATTCCCCGTCTGTCTCTGTATCTGTTTTTGCGCGACTGTATAGACTGTTTACTGTACTGTTTAAGAAGATTAGGTCTGCTCTGAAACTGAATGATTGTTGATTATGGTACATATGTTTTGTCTGACTGTATATATACTAATGAAAAGTCTTTTTGCATACCGAGTTATCAGCAGCTCATTGGACATTGTTTATTTAACTGTATTAGCTGCTCGCCAGCCCCTGTACTCTATATTACTGTATTACTGTTAAGCAGACCTTCGGTAATCTCGGATACTGGCCCGTTACGTGCTAAACCCATAGGGCGGGTTTGGGTCGTGACATTATAAGCTTTGTTAAATGAGCCTCTTTATTTGCCCCCTAGCTCATGCTTGAAGTCTTCGAGTGTGAGCTATTGCTACTGGCCTACTACCTTGGTTGGGTCTTTTTTTTTTTCTCTTTTCTTTTTTTTTTCTTTTTTTTTGTTTTGTTTTCTCTCCTTTTTTTTTCTTTTTTTTTGTTTTGTTTTATTTTATTTCATTTTTATTTATTTACTTATTTTTTTTTTTAGCTTGAAGCAGTATGTTCGTGCATGTATTTGATTTCATGAGCTTGGTTGTTTAACATTGATTGCCATGGGCCCACCAACTTTCAACACCTTGGTTGCCATGTTTGTAAGGCTATATTTGCAAAATTCAAATGCTTACCTCATATGCTTGTAGCAGGTTGATATATGTGCTTATTGCTCGATCTTCTACACAGCTTGGGGTTTGGACCAAATTTCAGCTCAATAGTCTGACTCTTGCATTGACTAGTTGCCCTCTTGCTTTCCAATACGTTGACCACATACTTAAGCTTTGTTTGGTTGTTCTACCCTCTGCCTCAAGCCTTCGCTGAAAATCAAAATAAGAGAGAAACCCATTTTTAGTGCCAACGGTCCGTTAGTGGAATGTCTGTAAGTGGGTCTGCCTAACAAGCCCCCCCTTTTATATATATATATATATATACATATCTATATATATTTATTTTGAAATTTCCTGCTTTGTTGATCTGGCTTGGTTCTGAGAGATACGCGTCAAGCTTTAATTAGAGGATCAGCAAAAATGTGGGTTTCAACCTCTCTCTATATAGCACAAATCTCTTCACCGTTGCTTACTCTTGGTGTGTGTCTCTTTTACGGGTTTTTGGACATTTTTGGCGCCCTCCTCGCTGTAGGCGTTTATCAGTTTGTCCATGGGTGTGTTAACTCCGACATTGTTGCTACCAATGTGGGTTGTAGATCAAAACTCGCAGGTAACATTTCAAATCTATGCTTATTGATTTCTATGGCTGTCTCTATCTTTTTACATGATTTCGACAGTTGTTAACTGGGGCATTTTTTTTTTTTTGCCTTGATTTCTCAGTCTGAGAAATTTCATCTTGTTGGTCAGACTTCTTCATCTTTAGAAGATCCTTTAAAGCCTTCAAAGCTTAGGGCTTCACCGCTGGTAGTGGACTTTGAAGCTTTCCTGCTGTTGGTTGCCATTGGACGCCATGGGTATCACCGTTTCATCGTTGCTTTGCTATCTATGAGTTTGCCCCGTTGATATTATGTGCTACTCTCAGTCATTTTGGTTGCCCTGTCATTGTTGTTGTCCATCTATTATCTTTGATCAACATCCTATTTTGGGATTCCCATGGTGTCCTTATTTATTTAATTTTGACTTCAATGATTGTGACCTTGCTCTTTGCTTGACAGTTTTTGACTTCAATTTCCAACGAGTTTGTTTGTTTGTGGATCTGTACAGTGGATTTCAATTTCTTCTGCGGCGAGCGCGGTCGCTTAGTTACTTGCGGCATTGGTTTGGTATTGTAAGTCGTCAAATTTCCCTCGCCATTTACATCGCCTCTTTTATGTTTTTTTTGCTGTTGCGCTTGCATTTCATATCGGAGTGGGTTGAATACTCCGGAGGGTATGGCTTGGTTTCGCAGAGAGTATAACATATCGGAGGATGTGACCTTAACTTTGGCTAGCCCAAGTGCTAAGAGAAAAATACTAAAAATACGACTGCTTTCACCATAGCTTGTATCGTTGAAGAGGGATTTCGATTCCCTCTTCACTCTTTGCTTCGCCGCTTTTTACACCATGTTGAACTCACTCCCATACAAATTTCCACCAACTCCTTTAGGGTATTGTCGGATGTGTGTGCCTTAAACCAAAGACTCGGGCTTAGTTTAGACGTTTGGGATATTGTTCGTTGTTCTTATATGTCTCATAAGGTGGTGCGACATATTACATTCGTGCTCGATCTCTTGCATACCAATTGTGATCGATTTGCCTGATGCAGATAAGCATGTGATGACTTCTTTCTGGTAGGGGGAAATTGGAATTTCCATTTGGGCCAAGCATCGAACAGAGTTAGTATTGAGGGTCAACGGTTGCCTAGGTCTTTATCTTGTTTTACGCTTTCTTCGCTTCTTTATTTGCCTTTGATTCCTAGCACTTTTATATGATGCTTAACGTTTTCCACTCATATATATAATATATATGTTATTATATTTTTTTCAGGGAAAGGTGTTTTCAAGCGAAGGAAAACTTTAGAAAATAGAAAGGCAATCAAAACCGCTCTTAGCTACGAGAAGCGTTCCCCTCATGAGTTGCTGGGATACGAAACCTACATACAAGTCCACTATTTAGCAAAGTCAATTCTTACAACCTGTCTACGTGAGTAACCTAAATCGGACATGGAGATTGAGGTTGGCAAGTTGGTACATCCTCTTCCACTGCACAAGCGCCAAGCCAATTCGAGAGCAGTAAGGGTTGCTCTCCATCTCCTTCACCAACCAACGAGGGAGAAGACATGTCGAGGAACAGAGTGTTATTGGATTTACAAGCTCCTGTTCTTGGCATTGACCCTTTTTCAATTGAGGTTACTGATCCACCGCCAACCAAATGCCCACGATTGACCGAGCAAACATTGGAGGTGGTCTTAGTTACTGCAGCCACGACCGCAACTACCTCAATTTCAGACCGAGCGAAGGGAAAAAAGAAAGAGAAATGAAAAGGTAATGCTGGTGTTGAACTGAAACAAAAGGCAGGGCCTGATTTGTGGGAGCCCGAGCTCGAACATGAAGGCCGTCCGATTGATACCAATGACTCGGCGATGAGTTCGGCTGCCCTAGTTTTCTATCTTTCGAAGGCTTTACTCCTTCCACTTGATATGGCCGAGCACAACACTCAAGCAAACAGGGACTTGGTGAAGAGTGCTTTATAATCTATGGTGGTGGTAAGTTCTTATCTTCATCTTTTTTAAGTTGCCACTTCTTTCAAGTGTATTTCCTCACTATGCAAACTTATATCTCCAATGGTTTTCAGGCTAACCAAAGCACCCACCTAACACTTGGCCTCTATGATGAGATTGAACAGCAGCTTCTTGAATCAAAAGAGCGGGTTGGTGTGGTGATTAGGTCTTTGGAGCTAGAAAAAGAGAAGAAAAATGAGATTGAGCATACTGCTTCAAGATTGAAGCAAGGCCTTGCCATTTCTAAAAAGGCTCGGTTACTTGCAACTGAAGCTGTGTAAAAGGATGAAGCTCAGATAGGCGAGTTAAAGGCTGAGTTAAAGCTTGCAGAGGACCGTTATTGGCAACAAGGTTGGGACGAGGCTGGTGTTGCTTATTTAACCAAGGTCCGCAAGGCCAAAGATGGGATTTACACGCAAGCTTGGAATGATGCTTTGACTGCAGCAAAGGTGCCCAATAGTTCTCTTTATAAGGAGATCTCAACTTCTCCAATAGAAAAGGGTCAATCGACCACCCAGCAGATTGTATCATCGAGTGCTTCTGCTACACTTCCTACCGTCGACTGGTTGACTCTTCCACCAGCTTTTACTGTGGTTGAACAAGGTGCTTTGGTTGTACCAAAACCTTTTGTTGATCCAACTACTATTCGAGAGACCATGCTGCTGACCAATTCCACTGCTCTTTCAGATGCTCCTCAGAAATAGGTCTATCATTTTTATGTATTTTTCTTTTGGCAACTCCCCTTGAGGAGTTTGGTTGTTTCTTGGGAATGTAAGGTTGGACTTTTTGATTTTTGTAACTCTTGCAAGATGATTGATGAGACGTTTTATGTTTTTGTTAGTCTATTTGCCCTTCATCTTTGTTTTTCATGAGTACTATATGCCTCCCTACAGAATAGAGGCTTCGAGGCTGAGTGGACCGTCTGTTCGGACAGACCATGTTTCTTGCCTTTAAGAAAGCTTTGTATGCCCTTCGGTTGAGTAGAGGCCCAAAGGCCGAATGAACCGTCTCTTCGGACAGACCAGGCTTCTTGCCTTTAAGGAAGCTTTGTATGCCCTCCGGTCGAGCAGAGACTTCGAGACCGAATGGACCGTCTGTTCGGACAGACTAGGCTTCTTGCCTTTAAGAGAGCTTTGTATGCCTTCCAGCTGAGCAAAGGCTCCGAGATCGAACGAACCATCTGTTCGGACAGACCAGGCCTCTTGCCTTTAAGAGAGCTTTGTATGCCCTCCGGCCGAGCAGAGGCTCCAAGACTGAACGGACCGTCTGTTCGAACAGACCAAGCTTTTTGCCTTTAAGAGAGCTTTGTATGCCCTTCGGCCGAGCAAAGGCTCCGAGACCGAATAAATCATCTCTTTGGACAGACCATGCTTCTTGCCTTTAAGAAATCTTTGTATGCCCTTCGGCCGAGCAGAGGCTTCGAGACCGAACAGACCATCTCTTTGGACGGACCAGGCTTCTTGCCTTAGACAAAATTTTGAAAAATAAATAAATAACTAAAATATGCTGAGTTTGACCAAATACATTGTTGCTTGGTCTTTACTTGATTTGTTCAAGTTTAGCTCATCAATGAGCGTATCTCGACTCTCCATTGAGCGCGAGTTGTTACCATGGACCATGCTTTCAAGTAACGATACTTGGCACAAATTCCACCAAGCGATACCAATTGGCACCCTACTTCGACCAGAGGCCGAGATTTCAGGCTAGGGCGTAGGTTAAGACCCGTAACCCAATCTTGCTCAATTGTTGAGCAAAAATATGCACGACATATATGAAAAAGAACACAATTTGGGCTTTGGTATAGGGAAGGTAGAATAGACGCGTCATTTTTTAGTGTTCAGCGATCGATCCCTCCTCAAGGAAAGTAAGGTTACCTTTTATAAGGACCGTTTGACTTGCTTACCCAGTTTCTCTCTTTGCCGCCCGGTACTTAGCCGAAATGTTAGGTTGCTCCTCAATGGGAAGAGTAAAGAATCCGTTAAGCAATTCCATTATTCGTGGCAAATCTAGCGCTCCTTCCGTGTATTGGATGTGAATTAATTTGCATGATTGGTTCGTACAGGACGCTCTTACGGTTGGTTCAGTGCTCTGATTCAAGTTGGTCATCCTCCTTAGCTACCCTCAATCCAAGTTCGTACTTTGGACTGCGTGGTTTGGATTACTTGGTCCGTTGGGCTTAAGATCACACTTGGTCTTCATGTTTGGTCCCTTGGTGGTTCTTTTCTGGTTCAAGTAAACGCTTGGCCCACACGGTTTAGACCGTTGAACACTAGCTTAGCCCAAACTCGTGCTTGGGTTTTAACGTTCTGATCCAGTAGCGTTCCAAGCCTAAGCATCGCCCTTGGGCTTGCGGTCTCCTCCTTGTTCTACTTATGCTTTGTAAATGACCCTCTTCAATTAACAACTTACATGCATTTGTGGGTTTGCCACATTCATGCCCAGCGTCGAGAAACAATCAATAAAACTGCACACACAAGCCTACACCAACTACATTCCAACCGCATTCATTCACAACAATCAAAGTCATAACCAGACTATAACTGCGCTCATAATCATGACTTCCACTAAAAGTATACGTTACCGTTTCATGCGAATTTTAAACACCTGTACCATGCCCACGGAAGACATTAAAAACACACATTCCACATTACATACTCCCGAAACTATGGTCTTTGTTTCAGATGTCAACCTGGATAAGTTCATAGACTGTGGCAAGTATTGTTTGCACTTTTTACATCACAAAAACCACATCTGATTAACCACCACTCAAGCAAACAAATACTAACAAAGCTGATTGGGAGAGAAACAAATCCAAATAACCATAAACATTCTCACAAAACTAGTTAATTTTCTCGACAGGAAATTGACCATATAACCCGGACACATCGGACCGGTTACTCAAAAAATTACCACTAGTTCAATTTCAATATGAAGTAAATGTATCATCACAGCTTGCCTTTTTAAATTGAAGGACAATTACCATGTCCACAAAAACAAAAAGGTCAACACAAAACAAAACTTAACGGTTCAATGCCAGTCACATTATTTGCATCCCATGTCTTTGAGCTCTTTTTATGGGTCATTCACAAAAGCTTCCACCATAGTTGCACGTGCACTGATGGAAGTAGTACCTTCCATTGCCTTCCGAATCCCGACATGGTGTATATATTGCCGCATTAAGTAACAAACAATGATTGCACAATTAGGACTGCCGTGGATGGACATAACACACACAGAGTCAAAAACAAGTCATCAACGTTAGCAGCCAATGTAACCAAAAAAATTTCAAAACTCAGAATGCTTACGCATCCAGTCGCTGCTGCGGACAATCACTAACTGCCTCTAGCACCATGTTCCCGTCTTCGATACAAACAATTGCATCCTCTATGGCCGCCTGGCACGTTTGCCGAATGTAATCCAGTACATTTCATTTCTGTTACATTAACCAACAACCAAGTCTCACATAATGCCTCCCTATTCACATATGCAAACACGACTTTATAGAAAATTAACAAAATGCGCCCTGTTACTGTAACAATTTAGGAAAAAACATACCAACATTGATGCTACATTGTAATGTAAGTCTTTCGAACCAGTGAGTGGCATAAGCGAATTGTTATTTTTCCGCGACCCATCTTCTGTATCGTACACCACTAACGTCCAATGGCCTTTATGGCATATAGGGAAATGTAAGTATCTACAACCAACGCAAGCGCGGAAGTTGGCCTCTAGGTATCAATCCCTTGACGTATCACTTACGTTCACCATCATATCCTGCATTCCATGACGTGCCCACAACTTCAAACAACAACAATAACATACCCTAAAACCAGAATTACAACTCCAGTGTCAAAAAAACACATACCAGACATATGCCACTGAAAAAGTATGGCTTATCTGAGGAAACCACTCCCGCCACAAGCACATTCTATTTGCTCACCAAAAGCTCTGCGCACGCGTCGACCACCTGCCACCAACCAGCTACACATTTAGCCCAAATATTCATAACCCTGACACTACAACGTTAAGAGATGCGACACAACAAGCGTTTGAAACAAGGTGCCACAGTGTACATCTAAAACGTATGTACAGGGAATTCATGCAATTGTGAGAGACTTACATTTCCCCTAGTTACAAAATGGCGGACTAAATTTTTAATGTCGGAAAAGTAAACAAACATATCTTTGTTACCACTGGTCCATATGACAGCACTGAAAAATAACCACACATTAGACAGAGACAACCATAGAACAAAATAATAAAACAAAAACACCAAAAATTGTAAATCGCGACTTACTCGTCTTCGTCCCGCTCGTACGATGTGCTAATTTTACGTTTCACATCCTCTTTCACTAACTTCCACACTGCAAACCGGTTATTCAGCCCATAACCCGACATCTTCTTGTTATGCCCATCAACTTTGTTAACAACTTCAACTTCATCGCATAAATCAATATTAAAATTAATACCACCGTCGCTAACTGCACTTTGCCCCTCACTTCTATCCACCCGACGAAGGCGCCCCCGAAGTATAAGATACTCAAATTCCAACAACTTCCTTTCCCGCCTCACATTCTCTTTGATTTTCTTGACAAATGAGTTTTGTAAAGCAGATCCTACCGAGACCTCAGAAGACCTTCCCTCTACCATTTGCAATTCCTTTCGGTTCCCACCATCAGGAGCAAACGTTTCTGCTTGCAACACTTGCTCACTTGTCGATCCTATGTCCGTCCGATTTTCGATCACAACACTGTCCCCACCCATAGCCATCTATGTAACATCATGGATTACCTCCTCTGCTTCTTTCGCATATACAAAGGCAAATCAGTCTGTCTCGTCCTCGGTGTCAGCCCTGCGTGCACCTTTTCCAGTGGGATTTGCATATGAGGAAGCGAGTTTCTCTTCAAGGCCGGTTATGGTGCTCTTCAGATCACAAATAACACTTGTCATCTGTGCTATTTCATCCTCTTTCACCTTCAGACAACCATTGAACCCAACAAACATATTCGAAGCTTGCTGCTCAAGTACACTTGTTAGTTTTGAAACCTGCTCCTCCAACTTAGCAATAACAGAATCCTTACTTTTGTTCTCCGACTGTAGAACAAAAATTGTTCGGTGTGCATCCTCAAGGGTGGCTGGAACCGATGGCCCATCAAAATTTGTCAAAAAACTCACTCTACCCTCTTTCGTTTCAGCTACTCTTTTCAATCTACCAATTAGCAGTTCATCTGCCAATTGTGCCTTTACCTGCATTCCAGATGGGGCTCCTCCGGCAATCACATTCATAACAGGTTTCCTTTCATCTATTATCTTCTCATCTCTGTGTACGTCATCAATCATGTCAATCATATCCACAAAGTCATCATCACTACCGTCCACCACGTCATTACCATTAAGCAATTAGTACCTTTCGTACTCTGACACTTGTAGTCTACCCGGTAGCACCTGCTCATACAATCCACAACCATGTAATTACACACAAACGCATATACGCTTCAAAAAACCACGCTAAATGTCACCATACATAAGGCGCAAAAGTGGGGGATTACCTTAAACTTGTCAACATCATCCAGCGTCACACTTTGCATCCTCATCAATAATGTGCCAACATTCCACTTCAGAAATCTTGGAAACACTCCGGGCCTGTCAACCACCACCAACGTCGTGTGTTCACATAGGAAATACTGCATGACAAAAATAAAAAAACAAATATTACCATGCATTTCGTAACACAATACACCCACATACAAAACCAAACCCAAAACTAACCAAACGTATCACTTACCAGCAGTACGACGACGCATCCAGTAATTTTTTCAGGTGTACGATGGAGCTCTTTCACTGATCCTAGCAGCGTGCTCCGTATCGCACCAGTTCAATCATATAATTTCATTGAATCCAATTTATCTATAATACGAATGAACGTCCAACTCACAGATTCACCCGATGTCAAGAAGAACCTTTCACGCAGACATACAACATTATCAACTTAACGACATCCTCAATGTCTCTCGTAGACGTGCCTCGCACTGCGTCAAGGAAAATGGTCTTCACAAGCTTCGAACTAATACGGCTCTCGGACCCAAATCTTCGCTAGATGAAGTCAAACGGTGGCCACGGCCCGGGAGTCATCACTAACGGCTGACCACCACATTGCAAGCCAAATATTAGTCTGATGTCGCTGTCCTTCAGCGTCAGCATGTCATTCCAACATGAAAACAACCAGTATCCGACACATACGTCTGTATCAATCTAAACACTAACTCATCACATTTTCTGAACTCGTGCAATTTTAGATTATTCTTCATAATGGCTTCAAACATCAACCAGAATGGGGTCTTCCTCAGGTGGACACGGTGGGCCTTCACCAATCCGAATGTGGATACAATTTTCACCATCCCTGCGATGTTGGACCTATAATTTAATTGCATTTTCTAAGGTTCCACGGCTGCAAGCACACTTCTGATTGGTTTCACTTGTTTGAACAATATACGCCCTTGAATCCTTGGACCAATCTTCTTTGACGGCGACCCAGCAACAACATAGAGGCGGGTTCTATCTCTTGAATGTGTACACAGGCTCGATGTCATTCACAAATGCAACCAACGCACATTCACGCACAGCTACTCCATGGACACCCCACAATACTACTATAACACAAATACAACAACCATAACACACCTCACTTCCCTACACCCCACAAAACCAACTTACATACCGACAACCAAAGTGGACACGCATACATTACAATGCAAACCACAACACCACTACATGACACAATGGCCTGTGCACTCACGCACACCCAACTAACTATCACATTCTATTTTTAACGTATACAACAAAGCAACAACACAAACACACATTCACAAAATAAAATATGAACAAACAAACATCTATGCACATTAACATCACAACACAACAACACCACACTCCTAAATCGCTCACGCCACATGCCACTTCAAACCCTACTCCCAAAACACACCACATTCTTCTATCAACAAATTCCACCACCCCACGGCGACAACCCAATATACAGCTTCCCCCCCCATTGTAACCACATCCTATACTTCTGTCGTTGATGTTACTACACATTACGTCAACAAAACAAACCGTAAACCAACACACGTCACCAAAAAAACCAACCCCCCACTATTCGACATTTATCACATTTTCAAACGCCACTTTAACATTACTCAAAAAAAAATCCATTTTTCCACGCTGTAGCCAACCAAAACACACACATTTACACTAACACCCACCAATCAAAAACCCAATACCCAACAACAACAGTAACACACGTAAAATTTTTGTAATGTTAAACAACAAGCATCATCCATTTCCAAAAACCCATCACGACCAATACTTACAGGACTACACACTAAACATGTAAAATACTTTGCATGAATAACACATTCACAAAACTAACACTGTTCGCAAAATCGAAATGGACAAATGTGAACACTTACTGCGTCACGGTGTCGTCATCGAATTTGGATTGGCAAAATCTTTGAATGCAATACACAGACACATATGTCAATCTCGCCCATTACACTAACCTCACCACTGAACTACCAACTTACGTTTGCACGCTAAAATTCAATAGGAATTTGGGGTTATTGCGGCTTGTATACATTTTCTCACGGCCTTGTGCATTTTCATTCCATATCTACATCGCCAAATCTGGCGAGGTCCAAATCACGGTAAATCGTTGCGATTTGACAAACAAATCAAAACCCCCTCCCCATAATCCACCGCTGTGGACTCGGCCTTCTTTTCGCACCCCCAACCGCTTTTCGTCAAGGTTTTGAAAAGCAGGCCTTCACAGTTTGGGACTCGGCGGTTGCAATTCTATCGCGCTCCAACCGCAAAGTGTAATGTGAAACAATAATCACCAAAGAGTCCAATCTGGAAAAACCTTTTTTGGAAAATGATTTTAAATCAAATAATGTCAAAAATTGGCAGCGCGTTTGCATAATTACCAGAGTCATCCCACCTAAATCTTATTTTATTTCTGGAAAAATTTAGGAAACCCTAACTCACTATCCGTGGCCAAAGGCTACGTGTCGTCATCACCAAAGCGTTGTCCGGCTCCGAACTTGGGTCTCTAGAGGGAAATGTCCTGAAAATGAGCACCCCCGCTTGCTCGATCAAAGTTATTGACCTCTACTAATCATGATATGATATTTTTATAAACATTATGTGTTTCTTATTCCGGTTATATAAAAACTAGCTTTACTATTTGACGCACACAAGCAAGTATAGACTAGTTTGCCAAGACTTGGAACAATTTCAACTCATGTTTGTTTTCGAAAATGGTTTGAAATTCGCCACCCTCAAATGGTGCTTAAAAAGTGAATTTGCCACCAAACATAGTGTTTCAAACATGATTTGCCACAATAAAGTGCGCTTAAACTTAACATTCGTTGGAATCGTTCCCAATTCAAACAACAAGTCTTTTTCCATAGGCATTCTAGCAGTTTAGTATTTAAGCAAATAGCCTCATGGCAAGCATTTTGCGATAACATGGCAAGTATTGGCAATCACACTCATGCAAGTATTTTTAAGCATAAAAACTCACCGAGTACTCTACCAAAACCAAAAAGCTTAGTTAGAAAAAAAATGCATGATCCTAAAACATATATAAGATGCCTAATGTAAACATGTAGTAATGCTCGCGCTACTAATGTGGCATATGGATCGATTTACAACATGTTGATAAACACATATTTCAAAGAAATATTAATTTGCAATGCAATTAGAATGATGCACGAGTCTTGGTGCATGCAAGATAAATGAATTTGAATGCAAACATACGATATGTATTGGAAAATATGAACCCTAATCTAACCATCAAAAGCGATTAAATAAAAGAGGGAAAGGACGTGGGCTTGGAAGAACATTACACATCACGCATGCACACCTATTTACAACATTACGCCCTTGCGAAGGAGGGCGTCCGAATGAATAAGCTAAGCTAATCTTAGCTAGCAAAAAACTGATTAAGCTAACTATTACAAACCGAAAAACTAATTAACTTATTGTAGTTAACTAATAAACTATTGTAGTAACTAATTATTACAACATGATATTTAACTAACTATTCTAAGCCTTAATTAAATATTATAAACGAATTAATTAGGGCTAAACACTTTAACTAACTTAATTTACAAAGTAAGTAAATTTAGCTACCATTAATGAACTGAATAAGTAGTTAGAATGGCCTCAAGGGAAGGATGCATTTGCATGCTCGGGCTTTCTCCTCCCGAAAAAATGCATATACAACCTCTGTTTGCATACATTTGACCACTAAAAAATTTGTGCCAATTCCCAGAAACCACTGATCCACTTTTTAGGAGCACACTGAACAACCCTCTTTTCATTGATGGCCGGTCGGCTACCAATGGTTTGCCTTGGTCGCGCTGCTAATTGCTGGCCGTCAGCCACTTGCTGGTGGGCCGCGTCGGCCACCCCTTCTTGAAACTTCCTTTTTTTCTACAACAAGAGAGCAAAACAGAGGGCAAAACAGTGCTATTCTCAAGGGTTGTCTGTACTGTTTACCCTCCTTATCATCACACAAGTTCAAAGGAGTGTTAAACTCTCGGCCCTCCAAACCATCAACAAAGCATTTTTCCATGCATGATGCCAAAGAACCCAAAGCTTGTACAAGTTTAATTAAGTGCAAAAACAAAGACCAAAGACCACCACCCTATCATGCATGATCAAGGGTGATGGTGGGACAAGGAAATGACACATTCATCAACTTTGGTATGAAATGTTCCCATTTTCCTTGTGCTTCAATTAACGGTCCGAATTTGAACACATGCAATGCAACACAAAGAATGCTTATCTTGCCACACTTTTTACTTGGTCAAATTTAAGTTACTCATTTTAGTTACCAAAACCCATTTTTTAGTCAATTTGTCCATGGTGAGTGTCTTTCTAAACAATAAGAAGTGTCAACCAAGGGATGGTGTAAGCAAGAGAGAGTTCATGCCGTATGATAATGAACCCTCAAAGAGAATTAAAACCATTAACAATGAACTCAATCTCAAAGCTTAAAGGAGTCCCAAACTGGAAACCACTCTTCAAAAGCAAATAAGAGTGAAACAAAAGAGTATGTGATAGAAGCTTAGATGCTGAAATTAACATGCAAAATAGGCATATAACATGCAAGCAACTCAAGCAATTTATGTTTAAAGCCTTAAAACACTAAACTAGGTAAAAGCGGCCTTTACACTACAAACTATTGCCAAAACACTACCTCAATACAACCCAAACAAAACCAAGCAGCCCAAATCAGAGGCAAAAAACATGCTGGAAAATAGCTAAGTTTAATCTAGAAAAACATGCTAACATATGAAGCTAACTAGGCATACAAGCAAAAGACACAATAATGGAGGCTAACCCCTTAATTTTTGGACATTCAAAAAAACATGTTTTCTACCATCTGAAAATACTCTAAAAATTCCATTGGTTAAAAGGCCAAAAAAAGTTTGGTTTTAAAAGCCTTGAAAGAGCACCAAAAGCTTAACAAACAAAGAAAACAAAAATGGTGCACTACCCCTAACTCAAAAATAAGCCTTAAACACCCCCCCCCCCCCCTCCATTTTTTAAACCATAAAAATAGAGTTTTGGA
>NW_021035902.1:0-11092 GCF_004153795.1 Camellia sinensis
AGTAGCAGTCGTGTCTTTCAAGAACGGCCTAAAAGATAACTGCCCACTACGAAAGTCTTTGGCAAAAACATTGCCAAAAAGCATGGAAGAACTCATGGCAAGAATTGAGAAATACGCCAGGGCCGAAGAAGATACATCGGGAAACAAAGAGGTGAAACAAGAAAAGGAAAACGGCTCGCCAAAGCGAGGCCGAGTCAACAATGGGCCGACCAAACAAGAAATAGAATTAAGAAATAAACAGGCGGTGACAACGGTATTTCGAATCCCGATCCATAAAATCTTAGAACGAATTCGAAATCAACCTTATTTTAGGGCTCCGGCAAGAGCACCAGGGGAATTCATGGGTAGGAACGTTGGCAGACGTTGTGCCTACCACAATGAAGAAGGGCATCCAACTCAAGGTTGCAGAGCCTTAAAAGCACACTTGGAGGACCTGGTAAGACAAGGCCTTCTAAGGGACCTGGTCGATGAGGCCAGAACAAGGGAAGAGCAGGCAAGGTTGCCTCAAGCACCAGTAGCACCCCCTCCCCCAGCACAGCCACCACAAGCAGGAGAACCGAGGGTGGTTAATGTGATCCATTCAAGGGTGAACGAAAACGAAGTCAGAGGAGAAACCCAGAGGGTAAGACATTTACAACACATCTACCAAGTCGGGGAAAAGAGACATCGGCCAGAAGAATGCCAAGGGCCGATGATAGCCTTTACTGAAGCCGACCTAGAACTGGTCTAACATCCGCATAATGATGCCTTGGTAGTATCCCTCCAGGTTGGGGAGTGCCAAGTAAAACGCATCCTAATAGATCAAGGCAGCTCCTGTGACATCATGTATGTCAGATGTTACAAAGAGCTAGGCCTTCACCCCGATGACCTAGAACAATCAAGCGGCCCGATGGTCGGCTTTAATGGAACACCGACATGGCCACTGGATGCAACAAGCTTAGAAGTACAAGCCGGCACTAAAAAGATCAGGACGGAATTCCTGGTAATCGACACACCCTCGCCATACAACATCATCTTGGGAAGACCGTGGTTGCATGCAATGGGGGCAGTTCCCTCGACGTTGCATCAACTGCTCCGATTCCCAACAAAGCATGGGATTGAAGAAGTCAGAGGGGATCAACTACAAGCCAAAAATTGCTCCATGGCAGCAATAAAATCCACCTGTAATATACGGGAGCCAAAGAAAGCAGAAGTTGAAGATGAGGACATGGAAGTCCTAGAAGACGTCGGGAAAGAACCAGCCGAGAAAAGCGAAGAGGCGCTAAAGAAAATCCTCGTCCAGGAGGGCGACGAAGAACGATTTTTTCTTCTCGGCTCAGGCTTAGCTAGAGAAGAAGAAAAAGAACTGGAAGATTTTTTAAGGGCAAACATAGAGGCGTTCGCCTGGACACCTTATGAAATGCCTGGCATTGACCCCGAGGTCACTTGCCACAGTCTGAATGTCGACAGATCGGCAAAGCCTGTGATTCAACGAGCTAGAAGGTCGACGTTAATGCACGTCGAAGCAGTAGAGGAAGAGGTAGACTGACTCCTTGAGGCCAGGGCCATCCGAGAAGTTCAGTACCCAACATGGAGGTGAAGAACTTGCTTGAGGCACGAGCTATTCAGGAAGTACACTACCCTCGGTGGATTTCAAACACGGTCGTTGTACCTAAGAAGAATAGGAAGTGGCGAGTTTGCGTCGACTACAAGATCGTCAACCGAGCTTGCCTTAAAGACAGCTTTCCTCTGCCCAAAATCGACCAACTGGTAGACGCCACCTCGGGACATGAAAGGATGAGTTTTTTAGATGCATACAGAGGGTACCACCAGATTGCTATGTACCCTCCAGATGAGGAGAAAACCGCGTTCATCACCCCGAAAGGCCTGTACTGTTACAGGGTAATGCCTTTCGGGCTGAAAAACGCAGGAGCAACCTATCAGAGGTTAGTGACAAAGATGTTTAAACACCTGATTGGCAAAACGGTAGAAGTTTACATCGATGATATGGTTGTAAAGACCAAGGAATCAAAAGGTCATCTTGCCGACCTAAAAGAAGTCTTTGACATACTCAAACGATATCGGCTCCGACTCAACGCCTCGAAGTGTGCCTTCGGAGTTGGGTCAGGTAAATTTCTAGGATATCTGGTAACAAGAAAGGGCATTGAAGCCAGCCCAGACCAAATCAAGGCCATCCTGGAACTACAGAGTCCAACGTCGGCAAAGCAAGTTCAAGTGCTCACTGGAAGGGCCGCAGCCCTAAACCGATTCATCAGCAGAAGCTCAGACAAGTGCCGACCCTTCTTTAACCTGGTGAAAAAAGCCACAGACTTCCTATGGACAGAAGAATGTGAAGCTGCCTTAGCTGACCTAAAAAAGTACTTGACCACAACCCCGGTCCTCTCTAACCCAGTTCCAAGAGAGGAATTGTTTTTGTACTTAGCAGTCTCTGAACACGCAGTCAGTGCAGTGCTAATCTGAGAGGAAAAAGGGGAGCAGAAGGCTGTCTATTATGTAAGCAAGACTTTGGCTAACGCGGAAACAAGGTACCTTCCACTGGAAAAATTAATGCTAGCCTTGGTAATGGCCTCAAAGAAATTGAGCCATTACTTTCAGGCACACAAGATTGTGATTCTAACAGAGCACCCATTGAAGTCCTTATTACATCAAGGAGACTTAACAGGAAGGATAGCAAAATGGGCAGTAACACTGGGCCAGTTTGACCTGGAGTTTAGGCCGAGAACGGCAATAAAGGGCCAAGTTTTGGCTGACTTCGTCGCAGAACTCACACCTAAAGCCATCACACATCAGGCTCCGCCGAGCCAAGATGAACATTGTCCCTACAAGCAAAAAGAATCCCACCAACAAAAGCAAGAGAAAGAAAAACTCAGACCGTGCAGCATCTACATTGGCGATTCATTCAGACTATTCGTCGATGGAAGTTCAAACCGCCAGGGAGCAGGAGCAGGAGTACTGCTGATATCTCCAGATGGAGAAATTGTGGAACAGTCCATCCGTCTGGGGTTCAAAGCCTCCAATAATGAAGCAGAATATGAAGCATTAATTGCAGGACTAAAGCTAGCAGCAGCAGCAGAGGCAGACGAGGTAATTGTTTTTTGTGATTCACAACTAATTGTTAACCAGTCAACAGGAGAATTTGCAGCCAGAGACGAAAGAATGTCGGCATATGCAAAGGAAGTCATCCGACTGGCAGCCCTATTCCAGAACTGCAGATTACTCCAAGTTAGCCGAGATGACAACACCCACGCCGACGCGTTAGCCAACCTGGCCAGCTCAATTCAAACTGGAAAAATAAGGACAATTATGATCGACTACATGTCGGCCCCGAGTATTGATAAACAGAGCACCGAACAAGAAACAATGTGCGTGGGCCTTGGACCAAGCTGGATGGATGCAATCATTGCATTCCTAAAAGAGGGGAAGCTGCCAGAAGACCATAAAGAAGCACATAAAATTAGGCTGAAATCGGCCAGATTCCGTCTAACAGCGGAAGGCCATCTCTAAGAGGTCCTTTCACTGGACCACTTCTAAGGTGCGTACCACCCTTTGCACGGTTGAAGATTTTCTTTACGAAATTCATGAAGGAATTTGTGGAAGCCAATGCTGGCGGGCAAGATCGTAGCACAGGGCCATTACTCAGTGGGGTATTAGGTGGCCCTACATGCAAAAAAGGATGCCGAAGCTACGTAAAGAAGTGTGATGCAATGTCAAAGGTTTGCACTTTGATACATCAGCCAGCTGCCGAACCTTAACCCAGTATTCACCCTTTGGCCGTTTTGCCCAATGGGCATCGATCATGGTTGGGACAACTTCCCCAAGCAACTGGCAAAGAAAATATTTTACTTGGTTTAGCAACAGACTACTTCACAAATGGATAGAGCAGAACCTTTTGCCAAATCCGAGATGTTGGATGTCAAGAATTCTTATTTGGAGAACATAATCACCCAGATTTTGGGATTCCAAGACGCAAAGTTGCGACCAACGGAACACAGTTGCGACAGAAAACTTATCCAAAAACTTTTGTGCAAAATTCAAAATCAAAGAACTATTTTCTCAACTCAAGTTTCTCAAAGCAATGGGCCAAGCGAAGGCGTCCAACAAAGTAATCTGGAATGAATAAAAAAAGAGGCTCCCAGGCAGAAAAGGAAAGTGTGTGAGAAGATTAACCAACGTACTTTTGTGGCATATCGGGACTAGCGAAAGAAGATCTACAGGAGAATCCCCTGCAAGGCCTATGGCACAGAAGCAGTCATCCCATTTGGAAATCGGCATCCCAGGGATCAGACCAGAAAGGAGTAGAGAATGGCACCAATGAATACTCTTAGCCCGAGACCTGGATTTATTTTGGGAAGACGAAGAGAGAGCTGCGATTCAGTCTCGCAGTGTATACCAGGCAACAGCTGCCAGAGCTTACCAAACAAGAAGGTTAATCCAAGAGATTTTTTCAAGATTGGCGACTAGTCTAAGAAAGCGTCGGGAACAAGAAGGATCCCAGGGAGGGCAAGCTTGGCCCAAACTGGAAAGACCCTACAAATTACTTCGGTATTAGCAATGAGCATATCGGCCGAGGACAATGAGGGCAAAGCATTGCCCAGACCTTGGAATACTTGTATTTGAAATTTTTCTTTCATTAGATAAACAATCATTGTTTGGCCGATATTATCAATAAAGACTTTCAGAATCCTTTCCAACATGTTCGATTGAAAAGTTATGATGGATGTTTATTGAAGACTATCAAACTCAGGCAAAAGCCTGATTACTTAAATTCACTTGTTGAAATTTGTAGCCAATTTACCAAGTTTGAGTTAAGCCCCCCCCGATGTTCATTCCTTAATTCACTTGTTGAAATTGTTAGCAATTTACAAGTTGGAATTAAGCTGATTCCTTATCTTCACTGTTGAACATTTGTTAGAAATTTACAAGTTGAAGTTAAAGCCGATGTTATCCTTAATTCACTTGTTGAAATTTGTAGCAATTTACAGATTGGAATTAAGCTGTTTCCTTATCTTCACTTGTTTGAAATATTTCGTAGCCAATTTACGAGTTAAGTTAAGCCGATGTTATTCCTTAATCACTTGTTTAAAATTGTAGCAATTTACAAGTTGGAATTATGATTCTTTATCTTCACTTGTTGAATTGTAGCAATTTACAAGTTGAAGTTAAGCCGATGTTTCCTAATCACACTTGTTGAATTTGTAGCAATTTACAATTGGAATTAGCTGATTCCTTATCTTTACTGTTGAAATTTGTAGCAAATTTACAAGTTGAAGGTTAAGCGATGTTATCCTTAATCCACTGTTGAAATGTAGCAATTTACAAGTTTGGAATTAGCTTGATTCCTATTCTTCACTTGTTGAAATTTGTAGCATTTACAAGTTGGAAGTTAAAGCCGATGTTTATTCACTTAATCCACTTGTTGAAATTGTAGCAATTTTACAAGTTGGAATTAAGCGATTCCTTATCTTCACTTGTGAAATTTGTTAGCATTTTACAAGTTTGTGTTAGCCGGAATGTGATCACCGCTGAGGTAACAGAAAGTTACAAAGTTAAAAATAAAGGTTAAGTATATTATTCATTACTTTGTTGAAAATTTGTAGCAATTTAACAGTAGGTAAACAAGGATTACCATTTAGACTTATTAAGGAATTGAGAAAGGAGGCTTGCAAGTTACATTCCAAATATATGTCTATACCTTGTTGAAATTTATGAAAAGTTACAGGTCAGTATCTTGCCGAAATAAAAAGTTTTTATGGTTTATACCCGAGGTAGTAACCCGAGAAGATCGCACAAAAAAAGCAAACATAAGGAAGCATGCAAAAAAAATTTTCTAAGTACAAGACTATGCAGAAGCAGTCAACAGAATTCACAAGACTTAAAACATCCATGGGAGGAACTCTTGCAGTTACATATTAAGAAACACATCGGCCAAAAGAAGGAGTTTTGCAATATCCAAAAGTTAAAAAAAAAGTACAAAATGGCAAAGTTACAGAAAAAGAGGAAAAAAGGTACAAAGATACTTTTCAAGGGTTCCTTCAGTATTGACCCTACAGGAAACAGGACCTCGGGACGACTCAGGTGGAATCTCCTCGGCCACCTTCTCCGCTTGGTATTTCAGCATCTTATCTCTGCCATGTTGTGATCAAGAACTTCTTTCAATCAGAAGGGAGGTCAGATGATAGATACCCTTGAACAGACTCCTGGGCACTCCTCAGCATCATCACCCCCCTCATCTTGAGTTAAGTCCATAACTGCTCACAGTGAGGAGGGACTTGGCTTCGCAGATCCTTGGGTTATTCTCACAAGGCCCACCCTCTTCTTTGGCTTTCATCTCATCCACGGCCTCGGCCTCAGAACTCTGATTCAAACCCCACCCCCCCCCAAACCCAAACCCCCCTTTCAGGAGGAGTGGAGGAAATGGTAAAGGAATAGCGTCGGCTTGACGCAATGGCGAGTCGCAGGAAGGTCAAGCTTCTCTTTCAAGACATCCAACCAAGGGAAAATCCCTGTTGCATGCCTGCCTGACTGAAGCTTGTTAGTCTTTCTTTGATTCTTTTTTTATTTTCATTTTTCTCTGCGACGCGGCCATGCCTTGAGCATAGGCCTTTTCATCGCTCTTTAACCTTCCGCTCTTTGGTAGCCAGAGCCTGCTGGAGTTCTTTCTCGCTTTGGAGCCTTTCCTAGCCTCAGCTCTCTTTTCTCGGCTTCAGCTACTTTTATTAACAGTTTAGCAGCTCTCGGCCTTCTCAAGAGCTAAAAGTTTGAACTTTCGTTGCCCAGCCTCGGCCTGATCCTCCAGTTTTTTCATTTTACTTCAAGGTCCCTTATCTCTCTCTTCATTTGAAGTTGCTTCCCTCTTTTCATATCAACCAATCTTTGACGATTCTCAACAGGATTGCATTGAGAAAAATGAAATGGCATGTTGGATAGCCTGATGAAAGCAGAAGTGTCAGAAAATTTTCCCAAAAAAGAACAGAAGGAAAGAAACACAAGTACAAACAGAATACTTACTTTGAGCGGAGTTTGGAGATAAAGCATAATTTTCATACTCACTAAGTCATGATTGATAGCCTTTCGTCCTGTCTCTATTTTCATGTCTTGAACTACTTTCGACGTGCAAGATTGAAAGAGCAGTGCTAAGGTACGTGATCCAGCAACATTAAAGGTGTCCCGTCCGAGCAACTTTCACTGCCATAAATGGGCCTATCTCCAGGGAAATTAGATCAGGCCCATAGGGACGTTACGGGCTTCTCTTGAGCCTCGGTGAGGTCGTCGCAGACGATGACCTTGGCCTCTTTGTTTGTGTAGACCTTGAGGATTGACCCTCAGCAGACTCTTGGTGGAGACAGGGCTATTTTCCTGGTATTCTGCCAGCATTTGAATAAGGCACAGTCATCCTCAGCTTCGGCATTCTTGTAGCCTTGGCCTTAGGCTGTGCCCTTTTTTAAACTCTCTTTGGTTTGGGTGGGGAGATGATTGCACTAGGTGCGGCTTCAGGGTCAGCTGGAAGGTCGGCAAGAAGGTCTTGGACAACAGCCATTCACGAACATTTCAGGCAGCTTCTACTAGGCCTTCGTCGCGGTTACGCTTCAGGAACTTGGTATTAAAGTAGGGGGCCGAAGTTGATGGAAGATCGGATGGGTCAGACGTGGACTCTTGATCTGTCCGGATGTTAGAAGCAGTCAAGGTTGTGGCTGTGGGTGGAGAAAGGACTCTTTCTTTCCTTTTCCTTGGGATGTCGGGTAAGGTGCGATTTGTAGTGGGGATGAAGTTTAGTTTAAACTGGGGGCTTTTCGTTTATGGATTGGAAGGCCAAGAAAGTTGTTTTCAAGATCTTGTTTCTGGGAAGAAGGATTGACGAAAATTTTTCGGTGGCTGTATGAAGATCTGCAAAGAATCAGACTTCCAGAAACAAAAAAGTATTTTAAGTTCTTAAATTGAAAACACTTAAGTGTTGACTCAGGGCTTCTTACTCTTGCCCTCTGTAAGTGTTCGAGGAGAGGGTAGATGTGGACTCTTCATCTGGGCCAATTCCCAATTTCCAGAGGCAATAAGGAAAGTCATCTCCAGGCCCCCTTGTTGGAGGAGTCTGAGAAGGTCGGCTATAATCTTGTTCTGAGTGGATCTCGGCTTAATGGTAATAGACAAACCTTCCTTCAGATCAAGAGGGCACATGGTTTATAACAATATTTAAGGTCCGGCTAGTGGTGATTCAAGGGTTTTCTTTGCCTACTAAGCTATATTACGTTAATTACCCTATAGGATTTGATTAGTAAGTTGCATGGGGGTTCAGTTTATAGAAATGGAGAACTTGACGAAAAGGGGATCAAGTGGAAGCCGAAGTCCACATTCGATAAAAAGCAACTTATTGGAAAAGGCTTTGTATGGTCGGTAGGCACGATTGGTATCGTTATCCCCAGCCAGCTTAAGATCGAACGGGGGTCAGGCCGGGGATAGAGAACTCTTGCCTAAAAGTACTTCAAGTTTTTATTGGGTATTTACCCTATGCCTCCACATACCTATTATGTCGGCTTAAACAAGAAGAATATTATTTCAGAAGATGGGCTTTTTTTTTTCAAGGTTTTCCTAAAGATTAAGAGGTTCTACAGACAAATCCCAAATCTAGAACTATTGAAGATAAAGATCGAGGGCACAGATCTGGGGGCAGATACAAAAAAAGGGAGACAAAAACGACGTTTCAGATTCAAGAATTAAGGTATAGTTCTCAGAAAAATAGAAACAGAAACAAATCAAGAACACGGTAAAGAGAATGATGAAAAACATAGAAGTCCAAGGTATAGCCACAATTTCAAGATACGAGTAAATCAAGACCTCGAACAATGATCAATAATGGCAAAACACGACAGGTCAAAAGCACAAAAAGAGAACGAAAGAATTAAAGGAAAGGGTCTTACCAGGACAAATGAAGCCGAGCAATGCTCGCTGACCCAGAAACCAGTTGCCAACAACAAAAGAGGCTTTTGCAAGGAATGAGGGATTAAAGTAGTTCCAGTAAGAAAGTTTGAAGCAATGGCGGATTCAGAAAAAGAAAAGGCTTTTTCAGAGAGAGACGAGAACGGAAGAAGACAGAATGAAAGTAAAGGAAAAGAAGACGGCAAAAAAGAGTTTTTGTCAAAAAATTTGGAAACGAGCGGGCAAAATAGTGCAATTATTGCGCCTAGTGCCAACGCCAACGACACGCGTCAGACGTCGCAGACGAACGAACAGACAGCTTCAGGCGCGTCACTGACACGCATCCAATAAAGACGAAACACGTAAAAGAAAACAGTTGGACATGCATGACAGCTTATTGCGGTATGCCATCGTGTTGGGAGAGTACGACGAAGCCTTGTTCTACCGAGAGAACACGTCGGCTGAAAGTTAGATAATCTGGGCCAAATCGTTTTTTGAGCCATTACTCAGGAAAAGAAGTGGACCAAAATTTCGGAATAGGTTCCCATCACCTCGTATGCCGAAGTAATGACCTAGGGGCAGTTTGTGGGATGTATTTTCTGGATTACCAACACGTTGCATTGGTACGCCGACGTTGTCAGCGAGGTTGCCACGTGACCCCTTGGTAGTTAGCGAGTAATCTCCGGAAGAAGCCGAGTCATATCCGAAGTATCAGGAATCCGAGATAAAAGGGGCAAGAGTCCTAAGGCAAAAAGGGACTTAGTTCAGGATAAGGATAAAGCTCTTTGGGAGGTTTATCTCTATCTCCTAGAGTCCAAAGTAAGCACTAAAATTGGAGTTCATAGAAATTCATACTTCTAATGGATTGGATTGAGTTTATTATAAAAGAGAGGCACCCCCGTGGTCTAAAGGTATGCAATTTATATTCTGAGTATTCAGTTTTAGTAACTTGATTATCTTTGGGATATACTGACTTGATCGTCGGAGTCCCCCGGTGGAAGAACCACCCGGAGTTTTTCTTTCTGTTTTCAGGTGCCTTTAAGCCAGTCTATTTTCTGCTTGTGCTCTCCAGCAATGATCACCTAAAACGCGGCAGGTGTGGTCAATTTTTACCCACACAGTTAATATTAATGACATTCTTTCAGTTATCTATATATAAATGTGGATTATTGAGCTTATTGCTGGGGTTAGTCCTTCCACAACGTATACTAGATATTTGCAATATGAACTTTATGCATATGGACTGGGAATAAATTCTTTGATTTGCGTTATGGGAAAATATTGTATTATGTTGGGAACTTTGACGTCTGTGAGAATGTGTTTATGGGTTAATTTGCTATTTACTGTGAATTGTTTGTGGACACCTTGATTATGAGTGGACGTATCTCACTAGCAAGCTTATAAGATTAACAGACTTAGTGTGGAATATTCGCATTATAAGATATTGTGTATAACTGATAAGAACTGCTTGGTATGTAAGTAATTGGGAATTATTGTTATAGTAATGGATTGATTGTGTATGATGTTAGCTTTGCGATCCGACTTGGGTACGTTACTGTTGATTGATAATTCACTTACTGGGATTATGCTACGGCTATGATGGACATGGGTTTTAAATATGGGGACAATTTGATTGACCTTCTGTACTACGATTTGTAAAAAAGGAGAGGGGGGGGGGGAGAGTGAGAGGGGGCAGGGGCAAAAATGATATTTCTTTTGATGGTAAGAGAGGATTTGTGCACTTCATCAAGAAAACACACGAAAACCGGGTGGTTTGCTGTTGTGATGACTACCTATTTATCAGCTAATTTTACTTGATATACTATGCTTTTTGCTCCGGGATGACTTTATTGTTATCTATGACTAGATTATTCGAGACTATGACTGTATACTTAGGTGACTTGTCTAGGATACCCGAAAATTGTGAATTTTAATACGTTCTTCGGGAAACTGGTGGATCAGACAATGACCTGATGGCATATCGATTTGATTGAAATATGAATTTGGACATGATTTGAATCTGATTTTTGGTTCTTCTATTTGGACTTAATAAATTACATCCTTCACTTGGAATTTATGGTTTTTGTGATTAAATGTCTATTTGAATACCCTGACAAGTTGGGTTGTCTAATGCATATTTGCCCTATAAGTACCTACATGTGAGCCATGGTATCTCTTCTTT